>PVIY010010097.1:0-70019 GCA_004026745.1 Myrmecophaga tridactyla | reverse complement strand
CATGTGACAAAATTCAACATCCTTTCCTGTTGAAAACACTCAAAGGATAGGAATACAAGGGAATTTCCTTAAAATGATAAAGGGAATATATGAAAAACCCACAGCTAATATCATCCTCAATGAGGAAAAACTGAAAACTTTCCCCCTAAGATCAGGAACAAGACAAGGATGTCCACTATCACCACTGTTATTCAACATTTTGTTGGAAGTTCTAGCCAGAGCAATTAGACAAGAAAAAGAAATACAAGGCATCAAAATTAGAAAGGAAGAAGTAAAACTCTCACTGTTTGCAGATGATATGATACTGTATGTCGAAAACCCTGAAAAATCCACAGCAAAACTACTAGAGCTAATAAACAAGTACAGCAAAGTGGCAGGTTACAAGATCAACACTAAAAAATCTGTAGTGTTTCTATACACAAGTAATGAACAATCTGCGGGGAAATCAAGAAAAGAATTCCATTTACAGTTGTGACCAAAACAATAAAATATTTAGGAATAAATTTAACTAAAGAGGCAAAAGACCTATACAAAGAAAACTACAAGAAACTGTTAAAAGAAATCACAGAAGACCTAAATAGATGGAAGGGCATACTGTGTTCATGGATTGGAAGACTAAATATAGTTAAGATGTCAATTCTACCTAAATTGATTTACAGATTCAATGCAATACCAATCAAAATCCCAACAACTTACTTTTCAGAAATAGTAAAACCAATAGGCAAATTTATCTGGAAGGGCTGGGTGCCACGAATTGCTAAAAGTATCCTGAGGGAAAAAAAAGAAGCTGGAGGTCTCACGCTGCCTGACTTTAAGGCATATTATGAGGCCACAGTGGTCAAAACAGCATGGTACTGGCATAAAGATAGATATATTGACCAATGGAATTGAATAGAGTGTTCAGATATAGACCCTATCATCTATGGACATTTGATCTTTGATAAGGCAGTCAAACCAACTCACGTGGGACAGAACAGTCTCTTCAATAAATGGTGCCTAGAGAACTGGATATCAATATGCAAAAGAATGAAAGAGGACCCATATCTCACACCCTATACAAAAGTTGACTCAGAATGGATCAAAGATCTAAACATTAGGTCTAAGACCATAAAACAGAGGAAAATGTAGGGAGATATCTTATAAATCTTATAATTGGAGGCGGTTTTATAGACCTTACACCCAAAGCAAGAGCACTGAAGAAATAAATAAATAAACGGGAACTCCTCAAAATTAAACACTTTTGTGTATCAAAGAACTTCATCAAGAAAGTAAAAAGACAGCCTACACAATGGAAGACAATATTTGGAAATGACATATCAGATAAAGGTCTAGTATCCAGAATTTATAAAGAGATTGTTCAACTCAACAACAAAAAGACAGCCATCCCAATTACAAAATGGGAAAAAGACTTGAGCAGACACTTCTCAGAAGAGGAAATACAAATGGCCAAAAAGCACATGAAGAGATGCTCAACGTCCCTGGCCATTAGAGAAATGCAAATCAAAACTACAATGAGATATCTCAGACCCACCAGAATGGCCATTATCAACAAAACAGAAAATGACAAGTGCTGGAGAGGATGTGGAGAAAGAAGCACACTTATTCACTGTTGGTGGGAATGTCAAATTGTACAACTGCTGTGGAAGGCAGTTTGGCGGTTCCTCAAAAAGCTGAATATAGAATTGCCACATGACCAGCAAGACCATTGCTAGGTATCTACTCAAAGGACATAAGGGCAAAGACACAAACGGACATTTGCACACCAATGTTTATAGCAGCATTATTTACAATTGCAAAGAGATGGAAACAGCCAAAATGTCCATCAACAGACGAGTGGCTAAACAAACTGTGGTACATACATACGATGGAATATTATGCAGCTTTAAGACAGAATAAAGTTATGAAGTATGTAACAACATGGATGGACCTTGAGAACATTATGCTGAATGAGACTAGCCAAAAACTAAAGGAAAAATACTGTATGGTCTCACTGATATGAACTGACATTAGTGAATAAACTTGGAATATGTCGTTGGTAACAGAGACCATCAGGAGATAGAAATAGGGTAAGATATTGGGTAATTGGAGCTGAAGGGATACACACTGTGCAACAGGACTGAATACAAAAACTCAGAAATGGACAGCACAATACTACCTAACTGTAATACAATTTTGTTACACTGAATGAAGCTGCCTGTAAGAATGATAGAGGGAGGAGGGCTGGGGGCATAAATGAAATCAGAAAGAAAGATAGATGTTAAAGATTGAGATGGTATAATCTAGGAATGCCTAGAGTGTATAATAATAGAGACTAAATGTACAAATTTTAAAAATGTTTTTGCATGAGGAAGAACAAAGGAATGTCATTACTGCAGGGTGCTGAAAATAGATGGTAATTAATATTTTAAAATTTCAACATATGTGTGAGACTAAAGCAAAAAATGTTTATTTGGTACAAACTTTATATTTTGACTAGTGCATTGCCTAATATAACTTATGTAGATAGCTTGACTGAACACCATAAGTACTTGGAATCTCAGGTAGGACATGAGATTTTGTTGGTCTGTCCAGAGTGATGCCCCGATGAATCCCAGAGTGATTCCATCAGTGAGTGGAAAAGTATTTGCAAAGCCCCCTTCGGGGAATGGTGAGAATGGGGAGAAATTCAACTTCCCCAAGTTGAATTCTTGATATTCTCACAAGCAGTGTGGACAACAAAAGCTATAGGCTGAGCCCCCAGTCTTAGGGTTTGTTCATATGAAACTTAACCCCACAAAGGATAGGTCAAGCCTACTTAAAATTTAGGCCTAAGAATCACCCCCAAGAGAGCCTCTTTTGTTGCTCAGATGTGGCCTCTCTCTCCAGCCAACACAACAGGCAATCTCACCACCCTCCCCCTGTCTATGTGGAACATGACTCCCCAGGGTGTGGACCTACCTGGCAACATGGAACAGAAATCCTAGAATGAGCTGAGACTCAGCATCAAGGGATTGAGAAAAACCTTAGAATGAGCTGAGACTTAGCATCAAGGGATTTAGAAAACCTTCTCAACCAAAAGGGGGAAGAGTGAAATGAGACAAAGTGTCAATGGCTGAGAGATTCCAAACAGAGTTGAGAGGTTATCCTGGAGGTTATTCTTATGCATTAAGTAGATATCACCTCGTTATTCAAGATGTAATGGAGAGGCTGGAGGGAACTGCCTAGAAATGTAGAGCTGTGTTCCAGTAGCCATGTTTCTTGAGGATGATTAAAAAAATATATTATGTTGATTTCCAGATTTTAAAGTGCAAAATTTTAAATCTTAAATTACTAAAAGTTAAGTACAATTACACAATTAAAATAAATTGTGTTGGTAGGTCTATTCTAGAGGATTAAAATGCTTACAATTATTAGACATAATTGAATCCATGATCTGTGTCTGATTTAGTATTAATGATATAGAAGAAACATCAACAGTTTGGTTGCTAAATATAACAATAATTATCATGTTTTAATATACTTTGTATTTTTAAGAGAATTGGAAACAATGGAATAAAAATTCTGAAATTCTTGCAAATGCCTAAAAGCAATTAGAATTTCTTCATGCTGTGAAACAGAGACAAAACAGCCTTCATGTTTGTGCCAGAATCTCTTATTGACTCAGATGACCAGATCTACAAAAGAGAAAAGGGAGATATTTTGCTATTCTTGAAAGTTTTCCTGATGTGATTGGGGAAAAGTTGTAAAAGACACCTGAATTTTCTGTAGGTTATCTTTCTTACTACTACCTCTGCTGGTCTGAAAATATTATGTACTCCAGAAAAGCCATGTTTCAATCCTAATACAATCTTGTGGGGGCAGCCATTACTTTTAATCCTAATTCAACACTGTAGGCTGAAAACTCTTGATTAGATTATCTTCACAGAGAAGATAAATGTGAGTTGCATAAGATGCAATTGTGGGTGTAAACTTTTGATTAGATGGAGATGTGACTCCACTCATTCCAGGTGTGTCTTGATTATTTCACTAGAGTCTTTCAAAGAGGAAACATTTTTGTAGAAACCTCAGAACAGACAGAGCCAACAGGAACTTCAGAGCAGAGCTGATATAGATGCCTACATTTGGAGAACAGAGACATGGACATTTGGAGATGCTTGGAGCCCAAAGACGTCACCCTGAGATGTTAAGCAAGTCAGAACTGGAGAGAGCCCAGGGAAGCCAAGAGATAAAGACCAGACCCAGGGAAGCAAGTGAGGAACCCTCACAGGAACAGAGACTGAAATCAGTGGAGCCCAGGAGCAAGGGACCAGCAGATGCCAGCCATGTGACTTTCTAGCTGACAGAGGTCTTCCTAACCCATTGGCCTTCCTTGAATTAAGGTATCTTTATCTGGATGCTTTAGCTTGGACATTTTTATAGACTTAGAACTACAAACTTGTAACTTATTAAATTCCCTTTTAAAAAGCCATTCCATTTTTGGTATATTGCATTCCAGCAGCTTACAAACTAAAACACTGCCCAAGATTCTTTCATTTTTCCGTCTTAATTTCTATTTTTGTCTACAAATGGTAAGTCTTTATCTAAGATTTTGAGGATGTCAAATGATGTCTTAAAGTGCTTTGGAATGGTTAAATGCTATTCCTATCAACAAGTAAGTGCATGGGGGTAATATTTTTTCAAAATTCCCCAACAAATTTTCCCTCTGTCACCTTCCATTCATTATTGCCCTAGGGAAGGGTTGGGAGAATGCCATCTATTATGTGTGTGTGTTGGAGGGGAAGTGATGTTAAGAAAGAGAGACAAATCTTGTCAAAAGCTAGAAGTTGGAAATGTTGAAATCTAGGAGGCACAGAGGAGGAGACAAAGGAAGGAAGGAACAAAGAAAAAAAAGAGGAAAAGAAGGAAAGAAGTAAGAAGGACAAAAACTCAGCACAAAGTATAGTGGCTCCATGCACTGTGATGAAAACTCCCATAGGGTGATAGAAATAGCCAGAAATGTTTTAGGAGAATTCCTCCCTCTCCTGAGGGAAGTCTGAAAGCCTACAAGAGAAGTTCTGAGATCAGCATGGCCTTGCATGGCACGGAAATAGTAGAACATTATAATGAGGGAAGAGTCTACCTAGATGGTCCTGAGATAGAATTTCTAATTTCTGAGACCTGAGCATGGTATGTACAGGATCCAGAAATCCTCATGAACCAAAGGGAGGAGATTCAAACATTTGAAAGAACTGTCGAACCAGAATAGGTCTTGGCCAGACAGACAAAGATTTAAAAATAAACATTCTAAATATGCTGAAAGTGATAAGGAAAGCTATTTGAAACATAAAGCAGAACAGTTATGAAAAGAATGAATTAGAAGATTGGATTTTAAAAACAAAATAGTTGGAATAAGAATGCAAAAATAGAAAGAAGGACACATTGGATTAGTGAGCTGAAATATCAGATTGAGAAACTCTCCCAGAAGGCATTAGGAAGGGATATAAATATAGAGAGAAAGAAAAAAGTTAACCAATATGGAGGCTAGGTGTTAGGAGTCTCAGAAGCATAGAAAAGTTAGATTCAGAGAAGAAAATTTTTGCAGAAATGATTGAAATGTCACATAATTAGAGAAATATGGAAGAACTCAGACTGAAAGGACTTATAAAATGGTAAACTGTTGGGAGACAATTCTCCATGGGTCTCTCGCATTTATGCATGTCTCATGAATGAGTCAAGTATATATGTATAGCAAACTGCTTTGGAAGATAGGTTGGTGTCTCCCTCTGGAGCAAAGGGCAGGGTTTGTTTATAACCTTGGAAGATAGATAATATGTTCCTTCAGAGCAAAAGGCAACTGTCCTGTATAAAAACAGTAATATCTCTCTCCCTAGCAAAGGAGAGACATTCTGATTGTCCATTAAGAAGAACCAGATTCCTTAAGTTAAGGTTACTCTTCCATAACACACCAACTGTATGTGAAGTGGTCATCTGGTTGTTTTGTGTTGCTCTGTGGAAATTGGGGCTTAGGAAATTGGTGATATTCTTGGGGAAAGTGCTGATGATACTCTGGCAACTGCTATCTTTCATATCTGACTGAGAAGTCTCATCTATTCTGCCACCATTCATGAAATTGTGGACGGCTAACTTGTAAGCTTGCAAGTACGGTAAAATCTCATGTATTTAACAATTCTTGACACAAAAAAGATATTTAAGGAGAAAACCCACCCTTCAAAACACTAAATGAAATTTAAAACATCAAAGACAGAAAAAAAATTCTAAAATTTCCTAGAAAGAAAAAGCAGATTACTTTCAAAGGAATTAAGAATCAGACTGACTCTAGATTCCTCAGTAGATGCAAGAAGACAATGGAATGGTATTGGTTGCAGGAAAAGGATTTAATAAATCTACAACTTTATATCATGCTAAACCAACATATAAATTTGAGGGTGAAATAAAAATATTCTTGGGCTCCTAAACTCTCAGAAAGTTTACTGCATAAGGACCTTCTATGAAGCAGTACTCCGGAAGAAGAAAAATATATCCAGGAGGAAACAGTGGGATTTGGAAAGCAAGGGTATAGAAATAAACTGACAAAGTTTTCATTGTCTAAATGAGAATTAAAAAATGAAAGGAAAATAAAGAAGGAAACATTATCCACAAGTAATCAGAATTAATATATGAAATCAGCAAAGTGAAGGTTGTGTTGGTGGGGGAAGGTTAAGAATGAGGGGGAGGGATGGGAAAGGACTTTGTCTTGTCTAGGGGGGAAGATATTTTGATCTATTCAATGGAAGGTGGCAAAGGAGAAGAAACCAAAAGGGAATGTGATGAAAGAAACTTGAAATAAAATGGCATATTTTATAAGCAATATATACAGAATAAGCATTTGATAAAATTCAACATCTATTCTATTTATGGAAAAATCTCATAAAGTGAGAAGTAGGTAACTTTTAAACTTGATATGATAATCTACTCAAAACTACAATCAACAGCACATGAAAATAAAAACCTTTAGGAACATCCCCTTTAAGATTGAGAATATCAAATGTCCAATGAAATAAAATAAGAAAATTGGTAGAGAAGACACCCAATTGTTACTATTTTAAATTGATGTGATAATGTCCATAGAATACAGTAGAATTAATAAATTCTTTGACAGAATTTATTAATGTATTAATTATTTAAACTCAGAATATAGCCAGATAGAAGATAAACTTACAAAAAAGTGAATAAGCTTCTTCTACATGGCAGTGTCATCCAATAAAACTATCAAAGAGATCCTCAACTTTATTAGTAATCAGAGAAGTACAAATCTGAACAGGAAAATAATACTCTACCACTCATTAGACAGATAAAACTCAGCAAGTCAGATAATATCAACTGTTGGTGAGGAATTGGGGAAAACTTCTTACACTGTAAGTGGAAGTAGAAAAATGATACAGCTGTTTTGAGAATTTATCTTGCAATGCTTAGAGAAATGCAGTCATGTACCCTAAGCCTCAATATTCCCAATCCTGAGTTATACCCCAGAGCCCCTTTCACACAGGACCATAAGGGAACATATGTGTTTATTGTGTGCTATCATCAATGGAGTGGTAGGAAGTTAGAAGCATTTGCGGTATCCATCACTGGAGGAATGGATTAATCAACTGTGGGTTAAACATATGTAATGAAATTCTAAATACTATTCAGAGTTAATTATCTAGATGTACATAAAACAACATGTATAGACTCAGAAACTTGTTGAATTAAAAAAAAGATTCTATAGCCCAATTACAAGTATACAAATTAAAAACACATAACACAAACAAAATTACATATTTCTCAAAAATATGAACATACCTAAATTCATTTATGTTTTAGAATGTTTAGAAACATTAGTGTGGATGCCTCTAGTAGGTAGGGGAATGGGAATTAGGTTAAGAAGTTAAGAGGAAAATAATAAAATTAAATAAAATGTGATTTAGGCCTTGTGAGGTTGTATAATGGTGTATCATGAGCTAAGGGACGTGATTAACTCAACTCTGAACCTAAGATTTTAAAAAAAACAACTCTACAGTTTGCATTCTGAATCATGGATGAATACATAGGTGTTACACTGTCATGATTATCTTTAGGAGACCCTCCAGCCTATTAGGGGGGTCCTGCATCCTGCTACTCATCCATTCTACACAAAACAGATTTTCTCAGAACCAGGATGAGATTTAGTAAATTGCTTGGTATTTTGTTCTCTGATGCCATGAAAGATGAAACATTTACACCCTGAGATTAATTTTTTTTTTTTTACCAATTGATAAAACCCAATGTGCTGTTTATGGTCTCTGTAACAGGAATTTTAAAGTACATAAATTTTTTAGCAAGAGTCTGATATCCAAAAAAGATACATTACTTTCACCTGAAGTAATCTGAACTTCAACTGTGTGAAATACTGCTACTATTTAAGTTCCCCATTTATAAAATATGGATCCAATTAATCAGACTTCTAGTGTGAAGCTGAAACTCTGATGACTGGAGATGGAAAACTAATGTTCTTAAAATATTTTCCTCGATGGTCTTCAATATTCATTAGCCACAAGTTGGCTGGTCACTTTTCCTTTCTAGCTCTCAGTTTCCTCATTGGTGAAATAATTATACTAGCTTATCACTCCCTCCAAGCTCTAAAATGCTGTGGTTTCACAATAACAAAAATGAAAAAGGTGACTAAAATTCCACTAAACAGGAGGTCCTCCCTGATTAACAACATCTCTCAGAGGTTACCTGGGGGCCAGGAGATGTTGACAGGCATAATTCCAAAGCTATGGGTGTGTCCAATTCTATTTTCACCCTGCTAAGTTTGAGTCATTCAATGCTTTTTAGAGTCAGGATTTTTTTTTTTGTTTTAAATTTCAGTGTACAAAAACATCTATTTTGAATCACTCTTAAGAATATAATTGAAACAATGGATTTATATACTGGTATCTCTGAATAATACCATTGTCAGGTTCCCTAATTCTGGATAGCATTAGAAGCAAAATTATTACTACAAATCTTTTGGGAATGCTTCCATTACTAAAATATCATGGATGGTATGCAAGATGGTCCTGTAAAATAATAATAATAGCTAACATTTTATAACACCAGCACAGACACTGTGTCAAGTGCTTTCCAAAGATTAACTTAATTAATTTTCACAACACATACTATTATTATCCCATTTTACAGAGATGGAAAATAAGGCGCAAAGAAATTGAGTAACTTGCTTAAGGATACATAGCTAGAAAGGGATGGAGATAGGTTTTTGAACCTAGACAATTTGGTTCAAAATTTCATGTCACCCACTAGACCTGTTATTTTTCTAATATTGTTCCAGTCCAGCACAACCCTGAGACCAAAGAACATGCCAGTCAGAAAATTAGCCATGGGTTTTAATTAGGGACTTTTGGACAGGAGAAAATTCTACCCAATGGCAGCTGGTTGGGAAATGCGAGTCAGCATTCCCCTTCAAAACCAAGAGAGAGAGGAATTCCAAGAAGGTCATATAAAATTTAACAGAGATTTGATTACAACAGTGTTTCAGCAGACTTTCATGAGAGTTAGCTACCAACAGTGATTAGGGGAGGGGAGTTTTCTGGCAAGCTAGAGGGTCCTGACCCCTGGGTTGCCACAAATATGTAGTGATAGTATGGGTACATCACATTTTTTATATTATACCAGGGATTTTTCTGGACTTATGTATTTTGAATAATGTTTTCATTACCTCATTCATAGTCAGCATTTGGAAGAAGATAATCAGAGAAAACCACTAGCTTGACTTCCTTATTTGGTTCTTCCTTCAGTCCTACTTCTTACAATAATCATAATATCTAATATTTATCCAATTGCTACTCTGTAATAGTGCTTTACATTTACTAACTTGTTGATTCTTCATAACCCATATGAGATAGGCATCATTACTAGCACATATTACTGATGAAGAAGCTGAGACCTACAGAAGTTATTCAGTTTGTTCATGGCGATATGTCTAGTGAGCATCCAAAGGAGTACCATCTGGCAGCAGAGCCTGTGTACTAAGGCTTACTGGACTTCTAGGGATGCTTAACATTTATGGGCTTGGATTTCTTTATCAGTAAAGCAAGACAATTGTTCAAATGGCTTCTAATTTAATGTTGAACTCTAATTCCATACGAGTCTAATATTCATATGGGCCATGTATCCCTGGTTAGTCTTGGCTAAAGTAGAAATTGGAGCCTTTGTTTCTCTTGGCTTTGGCAAATACAAAATTTGAAACTGCTTTATATTGAGCTTTGCTACTACTTACATGTACAAGCCTTTATTTCATTAATAAAACATTTTTTAAAACAGCATTTTCTGCAAAGAGTCTTTTATATTATATTAGGTAAAGTTTTTTCTGGTATTCAAATCTTTAAAAAAATTCTCCAAAAGTTGCCACCAAATTTCTAAGCCCCTTGAAACAACCTTTCTTAATAAAAGCTATCAGAAAAGAAAGAAAAGTAATGACTAATTGCCTAGGAACATTTCCTCACACTTAAAAAGAGGTGGAAGAATTGGGTGAGGAAGTGGGGTGCCGTGATTGTTTGACCCAAGATGTTTTGGGTATGCTTCCTTATCATGAATCTCCTTGTAAAAGGAGAAACATGTTGGGAAAAGAAACATGTTGGGAAAGTGGCTTTAATCTGCCAGAGACTCTTGGCATTGGTCCAAACCTAACTGCAATATTATCAGAAATGAATTCTTTACCATGTATAGCACTGGCATGTTCCTCTAATAAGAACCATGCCTTCTAGCCAATTAGGCAAGATAATTCAGTGCTATAGACAGGGAAGAACATGCTCTGTCACTATCTGTCATTCATGGATTATCCACCAAATTATGGCTTTGCCTGGCATATTCAGGGGTTTGATGACAAAGTATTGTCTTGAGGGCCAGAAATAAATAACATTGTATATTTGTGAGCCTCAAGAAGACTATCTGGATTTTGGACTCTTATTCGGCAAAATAGAAAAAAATTTAAATCTATTGTTGTTCTGGGACAAATGACCACCTATTTAAAATGAACTATGTAAATTATTTAAAGATAACTGAGTGTGTTCAAGCATGGATACTCCTTTATGGAGTATGCCTCTGAAAGGAGTCTGCACATGGCAATTTTAGAGAAGATTGTTAGGTAGAAAATAGGGTGAAGGAGGATGTGAGGTGGGGGCTATGAGGTTTGGGCTGAGACTGGTGATAGAATGTCCTGAGCCAAACCACTGAGCTGCACAGTTTGGTCAAGGGACAAGATGACTAGGTCATTTATTGCAAGGGCGAGCAAAGGGGAGTATGCACAGTATAGAGACATGAGGACACCTCAACATAAGCATGTGCACTATGCCCAACCATGGCAGTAGAAAAGGGTTTGATTCTGGGAGGAAGGGGCCAGCCTGCTTGGGCTGAGCCCACCTGAGAGGGTGCTATGTCTGCTGATGTCTGTCCTTGTTTAATAAAGCACCTGCAAGACGGATGAAATTCTTTATGCCACCACTTCACCGAGGTATTCCTCCTGGGTAACAAGATGACATAGTCGATAATCAATAAAAGAAGAAGAAAGGGATGATGAAGATGACAGGATGGAGAAGATAACAAGCTCATGACTCATAACAATCTCATGATAAACATAAACTCATAGAATGACCAGAATTGATGTGGCAAAATGCACAAGTGTCAAAAATGTATTTTAAAATGTCATGTGCGACAGTGGCTTGGTGGCAGAGTTCTCGCCTGTCATGCCGGAGACCTGGATTTGATTCCCGGTGCCTGCCCATGTTAAAAAAAAATGTCATGTGTGCTATGTCTTTTATTTGTATGGTGTTTATCTCTAAGGAACTCAGACTTTTATTTAGAATTTAGATTTGTCTTCACAAAAGCCTAATTGGTTAGAAGTGAGGAAGCTGGGACGTGTAGTGTTTGGATAGTTTGTTCAATCACTTAGGACTATGACCCAGCTCTCTAGCTCATCTCTTGAGGAGGTAATGTTCCTTATTTCCACCATCGGAAGTTACCACATTCCAAACACTTCCATTTGACTTAGAATTAGAACTGTGGGTTTGGAATGTCATCTCATTCAACCCCACAGCCTATTGCTTGAAACTCTTCTAGATAAACTTCCCATCACATTGCCCAAATTGAGTTTCTCCAATGATGACATAATTAGATAATAGTACTTCACTACCAACAGAAAGGAGCTGAGGAGAAAGGATAGCTCAAAGTAATTTTTTAGTTAAAGATAATAGCAGCAAAACCCTTTCTGCATTTGCCTTTCATTGCTGGCGAATAAAAATGGTACTGCATCAGCCATAACTAATGTTCAGACAGTGTTATTTTGGCTAAGGTTAGAACTCTTAGACAATGATAACTTCCATTTATCTACCACTTCCTATGCACTAGGCACTGCGCTAAGCACATACATTATACTACCTTTTTTGATAAAAGGAATGGTTGGGTCCTTGTTTACTTATAGACAGCCTTATGATATTCTGATCATTTTATTGGACCACTGGGAACATGAAAATCTGCTTTAGCTCTCTTTTGGCCTCAAGAAGTTCAATCTTTAACAAGATTGAGATGGTGCCCTTGGAGTCTCAAAGGCTTTGTGCTCTTTTTAGATAGTTAGTAACTACTCTTATTCCTTGCATGATCTCATTTTAGGAAACTCATTTCCCCTCAATATTTTCTGAAGATATTTTTGATTGATGGTAAAATAAAGCTTGTTTCACAGAATCAAAACAATCAAACCTGAAAGGAATGTGGTAGCCGTTGCCCAGAACACTTTGCAATGCGGCGAGCAGTGAGTGAGCCTGCAATACCATGAACAGGGTTACGTTTTTGTCACTTTTTTGGGAGATGATGGAATTGCTTCTCAAGGATGCCCTTCCTGGGATTCCTGGCAGCCAGTAAAAGAGAAAATTGTAAATTGGCAGGAGGTAGGCATCCTATTCCTTGAAAAAGACCCAGCACTATCCTGTATGTTCAAACAAACAGGCCAGGTGGAATATTTCCTATTGTTAGATCTTGATGAAACTTGCTTCAAGCAAGGATAGAATTGTGAGCACTACTGATGTCTTTTCAGAGTTGCTCTAGTGGTTCTCATGGCTCTCTGTCCAAAATGTTTCTTCTTTTAAAGAATTCCAGTAAACTAATCAAGGCCTACCTTCAATGGGTGGAGTTACATCTCCATCTATTCAAAGGTTAGTACCACAAGTAGGTGTGTTACATCTCCATGGAAATAATCTAATCAAATTTCCAAACAACAGTACTGAATAGGGGTTAAAAGAAACAGCTGCCTCCACAAGATGATCAGGATTAAAACTTGGCTTTTCTAGGGCACATAATCCTTTTAAACTGGCACAGGAACTAAGACTTAAAATGTACAGAGTTCCTATTTGGAATGATGGAAATGTTTTGGTGATGGATGGTGGTAATGGTTGCACAACATTGTGGATGTGATTAACAGCACTGAATCATGTATCTAATGTGGTAAAAAGTAGGAAATTTAGGTTGCATATATGTTATTAGAATAAAAGTTTTAAAAATTTCATGAAACTGCACAAAACAGTGAAGCGTAAGTTAAACCATAGACCATAGTTAATAGTACAGCTATAGAAATGTGCTTTCATCAAATGTAACAAATGTACCACACCAGTGCAAGGTGTTAATAATAGAATGGTATATGGGAAGACTGTATTGTATCCACAACTGTTCCATGAACCCACAGCTTCTCCAATAATAAAATTATTAGTAGCAATAAAACAGAGAGAGGCTTATTTTCTAAAATCCACCTTCCATTTTTCTTCTTTGATTTTAGGGTATACTCTTTTCTGGCCAAATAACATTTATATTTCCCTTTTCCCTCTTCCTAAAGACAGAAAAAATAATTAAACAAAATCCATTCTCTTTTTTTCTGGGCTGTCTGTGAATGTAGTGCTGCTGCAGTAATGACTTCTTACTGAGTTATGCTCAGCTAGGCTGACCTTTGGCTCAGGGCAGGATCACTGTACCCTTCCAGGAGTCTGAAGTTGGCTAGCCTGATCAGCAGATGAACCTATAGACTAGAAAGCAGGACGTTGGGTGGGCTTACTTCACTGAATCATAGATATTAGAAAGCCTTGCGCAAAAAAATATTTCCCAGTGAAATCTCCACTATTTAAATTTGAAGGTTAGTTTCAGTAAAAGTCATTTTGTGGCCAGCATCAAATTTTTCTGCATAAAAATCTGGTCCAATGGTGGCCGTTGATAGTTTAATAAGATTCAGATGGCATACAAGCCATCTTGAGAATGTAAAAATTTTAGACATGAAATAACAGCTCCCAATCCTGGCACCACAAAATATCAGCAAACCTCAGGTCTGCTTTTTGCTTCTAGTAGTTGCTTTTGATTTACAGAGACATTAAAATTACATGGGAAATACAGATATCCAAAGTAAAAGGCATGTGACCAAGACTCTTAGCTGTCCAGGAATATTTTTTACTTTGATGATAAGGAGAAGATGCAACAGCCTGGCACATGTGGGATTTCAGAAGAGAGAGAGCCAGGCAGCCCTTAAAGAAAGATTTATCAAATAAGACTATCTCCAGTTACTATATAGTTAAACAGTATGAGGAAACAGAATGCTCTCATTTTCTTCTTCCAAGAGTACAAAGTGTGGAGAAACTGAATATCCTACATAAAAATATTCTGCATTTATTGTTCATTTCCCAAAATGGCCATTTTCCCAGAAGGCAAACATAATTTACAAGTCTCAGAATTTGGATTTAGCCTTAAAATTTTTCTATCATTTGTCTGATGTTTCTTTAATATGGAGATTAAGCACAAACATGAAATTAGCTTCCTTGAAACATTCACTTTGAACTGGGCTTTTGTGCTACTGCAGAGATGCTCTTTTGAACTAATGCCCTGCCACACTGACAGTGCATTCAAAACTTGGATTCAGGCCAGTCTTGCTTAGCTGTTTTTCTTTATTTAGCTCGCTCAATATTATTGACGGGTTGCTTCCACCCAAATACCCTATATTCTAACGGTTTCTTAACAATTTTAAGTAGGTTCAATATCTTATATGGAAAGTTGTGATAACTAGCATAAAGACTAAGTACTAATTTTAACAGCAGCTGCAGAATCTGGGTTGCTTTTGTTTCATTGGACTAGAAGGGAGTCTTGTGCAACCCGTATATATAGCCTATGATGTAACTTTTAAACTAAAGTGACTGTTCAAATTAAGTAACATTCCTTTTCTGAATGATCATGAAGGACTTCTTCTGGTCATTTCAAAATTCTCTAATTAGTTTTATATTTTGGTGATTAATATTATCACCCTCCCCTTAGAAGGGAGAATTTGGCTCTTTCCCTTTATTTTGGCAAGTATCTGAAAGCAATTGAATCTGCATGATTCTTTTCTTAAGTTTTGGGAACTGAGGCTAATTTGTGGAATAACCCTCTAAATTAATCCTCTATCTATTTGATACATTCATTAAAGTATAAAGAATGAAAAATCCACAGATCCCACCTTATTATTTTGGTAGCATCACTCACTGATGAACAAAGAATTATGGGCTAATGAGGAACATTGATTCTTGTGTGTGTGTGTGTGTGCAGTCAATTGTTTTTTTTTAAAAGCCTGAGAGGGATTGGAAACACCACCGACTAGACATAGAAATACTCTTCTATTCACAGTTCACGAGTATATTTTTTTATGATACTGGGACAATATAAGGAAAGCTTTATGAATTGAATTAGGGCTGTATATAAAATTTTTGGAAGCTATATGTAGTAGAGTAGTTTTGAAATAATTTCAAACTTACAGGACAGTTGCAAAAATAATACCCACCTTACATGGAACCTTGAATAGGAAGTTAGAGTTTGTTGGTTCGTACAGGTTAGTGTGATGCCCTGATACATCCCAGAGTAATTTGGGAAAATAATAAAAAAGGATTTGCAAAGTCCCCTTGAGCGACTGGGGAAAAAAGTGGAAATATTGAACTTCCCCACCTGGGTTATTCCTGATATTCTTGCAGGCATTGGGAACTACCAATTTAATAGGTGAGCCCTTGATCTTGGGACTTGCCTTATGAAATTGATTACTGCAAAGGATATTAGCCTCCTTATAATTAAGTCTAACAGTCACCCCCAGAAACCTCTTCTGTTGCTCAGATGTGTCCTCTCTCTCTAAGCCAACTCCACAGGTAAACTCACTGCCTTTTCCCCTATGTGGGACATGATGCCCAGGGATGAGGCTGGCTCTGGTATCATGGGCTAGAGAAAGAATTCTGGACCGAAAGGGAGAAGAGAAATGAAACAAAATAAAGTTTCAGTGGCTAAAAGATTTCAAATAGAGTCAAGAGGTCATTCTGGAGGTTATTCTCATGCATTATATAGATATCCCTTTTTAGTTTTTAGTTGATTAGAATATCTAGAAGGAAATACCTGAAACTGTTGAACCATGTTCCAGTAGCCTTGATTCTTGAAGATGATTTATGGTGTGAGCATATGATTGTGAAAACCTTGTGACTGACACTCCCTTTATCCAGTGTAAGGAAAGATGAATAAAAAACTAAGGACAAAATAAATAAATTATAGGGAGTGGGTAAGGGGAATGGAATGTTTTGGGTGTTCTTTTTCATTTTTATTCTTATATATATATTTTTGAGTAATGAAAATGTCCAAAAATTGATTGTGGTGATGAGTGCACAACTATGTGATACTGTGAACTATTGATTATACACTTTGGATGATTATATAGTATGTGAATATATCTCAATAAAATTGCATTAGAAATAATATAAAACCCATGCAGAAAATTGCAGCATATCTCCCACCCAGATACACAGATATATGAACTTTTAACATTTTGCCACTTTTTAAAAAAGTTTAATTCACACACCATACAATCTATACAATGTGTACAATCAATGGCTCTCGATATAATCACAGATTTGTGAAATCAACACCATGACCAATTTGAACACATTTTCATTGCTCTGAAAGGAAAACCTCATACTCCTTATTCCTCCATATTACTGACACTTAGCATTCGTGTGGTACTTTTGTTGTAACTGATGAAAGAATATTACAATATTACTATTAACTATAGTAGAGCACTTGCATTAGTTGCATTTCCCCCATATACCACCTCATCATAAACACCTTGTAATAGTGACATATATTTGTTCTAGTTCATAGTCCAATATTGTTATATTTGTACTATTAACCACAATCATCATCCACAACAGGGTTCACTAAGTTATACAGTCCCGTGTTTTATTCTCTAGCTTTCCTTTTAGTAACATATACAACCCTGAACTTCCCTTTTTAACCACAATCGCTTCCATAATTCAGTGATGCTAATTATGTTCACAGTAATGTGCTACCATCACCTCTATACATTTCCAAACATTTATAATCAACCTTATCATAAATTCTGTACAAATTAAGCATGAGCTCCCCACTGTCTACTCTCCAGGTAACCTATACTCTAGATGTTAACCCCATAAGTCTGCTCATTATAATTAGTTCATATTAGAGAGACTATACAATATCATCCTTTTATGTCTCACTTATTTTACTCAACATAATGTTCACAAGATTCATCCATGTGATCGCATGCATCAAGACTTCATTCCTTCATGGAGCTGAATAATATTCCATTATATGTATACACTATATTTTGTTTATCCATTCATCAGTTGATGGACACTTGTATTGTTTCTATCTTTTGGCAATTCTGAATAATGCCTCTATGAACATTGATGTCCAAATGCTGTTTATGTCCCTGCTTTCAGTTCTTCTGAGTATATACCTAGTAGCAAGATTGCTGGTTCATATGGCAATCTTAACACTTAGCTTCCTGAGGAGCCACCAAACAGTCTTCCACAGTGGATGCACTTTTCCACATTCTCATCAGCAGTGAATAAGTGTTCCTATTTCTTCACATCTTCTCCAACATTTGTAGTTTTCTGTTTTTTGAATAGTGGCCATTCTAGTTAGTGGGAAATGGTATTCATTGTGTGTTTGATTTGGGTTTCCCTAATAGCTACTGATGTTTAGCATTTTCTCATGTGCTTTTTAGCTACTTGTATTACCTCTTTGGAAAAGTGCCTGTAGAAGTCTTTTGCCTACTTTTAAATTGGCCCATTTGTCTTTTTATTTGTGGGTTATAGGATTTCTTCATATATTCTGGATAATAAACCTTAATTGGATTTGTGGTTTCCAAATATTTTCTCCCATTGCTGCCTTTTTATTTTCTTGACAAAGTTTTTTGAAGCACAAAGGAATTTAATTTTCAGGAGGTCCCATTTATCTATTTTTTTCTTTCATTGTTTGAGCTTTGGGTGTAATGTCTGATAA
Organism: Myrmecophaga tridactyla; assembly: GCA_004026745.1. NCBI lineage: Eukaryota > Metazoa > Chordata > Mammalia > Pilosa > Myrmecophagidae > Myrmecophaga > Myrmecophaga tridactyla. Next base: position 51,689 of record PVIY010010097.1, on the reverse strand, counting down.
ATCATCCCTTACCACAAGATCATAAAAATGTTTCCCCATATCTTCTTTTAGGAGTTCTATGGTCCTGGTTCTTATATTTAGGTGTTTGATATATTTTTAGTAAATTTTGTAAGATGTGAGATAGGGGACCTCTTTCATTCTTTTGGTTATGGATATCCAGTTCTATGAATACCATTTGTTGAAGAGACTCTTCTACCCCTGTTGAGTGGATTTGGCAGCCTTGTCAAAAATCAATTGACCATAGATATGAGGGTCTATTTCTGAACTCTCAGTTTGATTCCATTGATCAATATATCTATTTTTATGCCAGTACCATGCTGTTTTGACCACTTCAGCTTTGTAATATGCTTTAAAGTAATGAAGTAAGCAACTTCATTATCTTTCTCAAGAATTTTTGGCTATTCAGGATGCCTTACCCTTCCAAATAAATGTGATGATTGGCTTTTCCATTTCTGCAAACTAGGCTATTGGAATTTTGTTTGGAATTGCATTGAATCTGGAAATCAATTTGTGAGAAATTGACATCTTTAAGATATTTGATTTTCCAATCCATGAACATGGAATGTCCTTCCATTTATGCAGGTCTCCTTTGATTTATTTTAGCAATGTTTTGTAGTTTTCTGTGTGCAAGTCCTTTACATTCTTGGTTAAATTTATTCCTAGATGTTTCATTATTTTAGTTGCTATTGCAAATGGAATTTTAAAATTGATTTCCTCCTCAGATTGCTCATTACTACTGCATAGAAACACTATTGATTTTTGTGTTGATCTTTATCCTATCACTTTGCTGAACTCATTTATTAGCTCTAGTAGATTTGTTGTAGTTTTTTAGGACTTTCTAAATATACACACGTGTCATCTGCAAGTAGTGAAAGTTTTACTTCTTTTTTTTTCTGATTTGGGTGCTTTTTATTTCTTTTTCTTGCCTAATTGCTTTAGTTAGACCTTCTAACACAATGTTGAATAACAGTGATGACACTGGACATCCTTGTCTTGTTCCAGATCTTAGAGGGAAAACTTTCAGTTTTTCACTGTTGAGTACAATGTTAGCTGTGTGTTCATCATATATACCCTTTATAATGTTGAGGAAATTTCCTTCTACTCCTATCTTTCCATGTGCTTTCATTAAGAAAGTATGCTGGATTTTGTCAAATGCTTAAATTGATATGATAATTTGATTTTCTTCTTTGATTGGTTAATGTGGTGTATTACATTAATTGATTTTCTTATGTTGAACCACTCTTGCATACCTGGGATAAAACCCACTTGATCAAGGTGTATTATTCTTTTAATGTGTTTTTTGGGTTCCATTTCCTAGCAGTTTTTCAGAATTTTTCCATCTATTTTTACTAGAGAAGTTGGTCTATACTTTTTTTTCTTATAGTATCTTTTTCTGGCTTTGGTATTAGGGTGATGTTGGCTTCATAGTATGCTTAGGTAATGTTTCCTTCTCTTCAATTTTTTTTTGAAGAGTTTGAGCATGTTTGCTATTAATTCTTCCTGGAATAGTTGCTAGAATTTACCAATGAAGCCATCTGGGCCTAGGCTTATCTTTGTTGGGAGGTTCTGGATGACCATTTCAATCTCTTTACATGTAATTGTTAAGTTGAGGTCTTCTATTTCTTCTGGAATCAGTGTAGTTTGATCACATATTTGTAGGAAATTGTCCATGTCATTTAAGTTGTCTAAGTTGTTTGCATACAGTTGTTAATAGTATTCTTTTATGATATTTTTTATTACTGTGCCCTCATTTTTTATATTATTTATTTATATCTCCTCTCTTTTTTTCTTTGTCTGTGTAGCTAAGAGTGTGTCCATTTTATTGACTCTGTCCAAAAACCAGTTTTTGGTTTTTTTAATTCCCTCTATTGTTTTCTATTCTCAATGTCATTTATTTCATTCCTCTGCTTACTTTGGGATTAGTTCATTGTTCTTTTTCTAGTTCTACCTAGTGTGTAGTTAGGTTTTGACTTTAGCTCTTTCTTCATTTTTAATTTAAGCATTTAGGGCTATAAATTTTCTTCTCAGCACTGTCTTTGCCTCACCATAAGTTTTGATATGTTGTTTCCTCATTTTAATTTGTCTTGTGAGATATTTACTGAATTATCTTGCACTTTGTTCTTTGAATCACTGGTCATTTAAGAGTGTATTGTTTAACCTCGATGTAGTTGTGAATTTTCTAGTTCTCCACCTGTTATTGATTTTCCTTCACTCAGAGAAATGGCTTCATTTAATTTGAGTATTTAAAAACATATTGAAGGCAGGCCATGGTGGCTCAGCAGGCAGAGTTCTTGCCTGCCATGCTGGAGACCTGGGTTTGATTCCCAGTGCCTGTCCATGCAAAAACAAGCAAATCAACCAACCAATACATATATTGGTTGAGAGAGAGAGATACTTGTTTTGTGATACCACATTTGGTTTATCCTAGAGAATGATCCATAAGCTCTTGAGCAGGACACGTATCCTCCTGTTTTGGGGATGTGATAGTTTGTATAAGTTTGTTAGGTATAATTCATTTATCATATTATTCACAGTAATATGATAAATGAACTTATTGTTTCCTTATTGATCCTCTGTCTAGATAGTCTGTCTATGATGACAGTGGTATATTGAAGTCTCCAACTCTTATAGTAGAGATGTCTGTGTCTCCCTGCAGTTTTGATGGTATTTGCCTCATGTATTTTTGTGCACCATAGTTAGGTGCATAAATATTTCTCATTGTTATTTCTTCTTGGGGGATTGCCATTTTTGTTAATATACAGTGTCCTTCTTTCTCTCTTATAACAGTTTTGCACTTAAAGTCTATTTTATGTGATATTAGTATAGCTACCCCAGCTCTTCTGTTGTTTACTGTTTGTGTGGAATATATTTTTCCAAGATTCATTTAGAAACTATTTGTGTCTTTGGGGCCAAGATGAGTCTCTTGTAGACAGCATATAGTTGGATTGTACTTTTTAAATAAAAATCCATTCTGCTAATGTATGTCTGGATTGGGGAGTTTAATCCATTAACATTCAATGTTATTACTGTAAAAGCACTACTTACTTTGGTCATTTAATCCTTTGATTTTTATGTCATATCTTATATTGGCTCTCTTTTACCCTCCCCCTCTTTTTGGAAAATCTTCTCCATATTCAAATAACTGCACTCCAAGCCTTTCTTTCTGTCTTTTCCTTTCAGCTTGCAGAACTCCCTTTAGTATTTCTTGTGGGGCAGGTCTCTTGTTGACGAACTCTTTCAGTTTCTGTTTATCTATGAATATTTTAAACTATCCCTCATTTTTTAAGGATAGTTTTGCTGGATAGAAGGTTCCTGGCTGGAGTTTTTCTCTTTCAGTACCTTAAAAATACCATACTACTGCCTTCTCACCTCCATGGTCTCTAATGAGAAATTGACAGTGTTATTGAGCATCCCTTGTATGTGATAAATCCTGTTTCTCTTGCTGCTTTCAGAATTATCTTTTTCTTTGGAATTTGACATTCTGATTAGTATTTGTCTTGAAGTAGGTTTATTAGGATTATTTTGTTTTAATATGTTGTGCTTCTTGGACGTGTACATTTAGGTCTTTCATAAGAGTTGGGAAATTTTTAGCCATTATTTCCTCAAATATGTCTCTGCCCCTTTCCCTCTCTTTTCCTTCTGGGATACCCTTCATATGTAAATATTTGCCCTTCATGCTATCATTTGATTTCCTGAGATCTTGCAAAAATTTTTTTCATTCTTTTGTCTGTAATGTCCTGTCTTCTAGTTACTGATCCTTTCTTTTGCCTGTTCAAATCTACTCTTGTTTGACTCTAGTGTATTTTAAATCTCTTTTATTGTGCCTCTAATTCTCATAAGCTCTGTTATTTTTTTGCATGCTTCAAATACTTCTGTATGCTCACAGTTTTTAAAATATTTTTTCACATGCTTCAAATACTTCTGTATGCTCTCACAGTGTCTTTTTAAATTCCTGTATCTCTTTAGACATGTTTTCTTACCTCCTTGAATTGATTTAAAATATTTGCTTGAACATCTTATATTAGTTATTTTATATCCTGTGTCTTGTCTGAAGTTTTAATTTGTTCCTTTTACTGGGCCGTATCTTTCACATTCTTAGTATGGCTTGTAATTTTTTTGCTGGTGGCTAGGCCTCTGCTTATTTTCTTTTTTTGATGAGTTTACTCTGGAGGTTGGTTTCTCTCTACTGCCTTGGATTTCCTTGTTGATTGACTTTGTGCTAAAGCTCTCTTTGATATTTGGTTCAATTTATAATACACCTTTAGAATACTTTTGTATTTAATTGATAAGATTTTTTTTCAGCTCTTATTCATCTTTCTTGTTCTGGATGGTACAATTTTTGAGATTGCACTACTTGTGCAATTGATTCAACCCCAGGAGATAGCTTTATTTCTCCTGTTCCTCATCTTGGAATATTGATCTGTTTATTTTTTTGCCTCTCTATATTTTTAAAACATTTTTTGTGAGCTATAATATATATATGAAGAAAAGAAAGAAAAAGCATTAATTTCCAAAGTACACTTCAACAAGTAGTTAAAGAAAACATTTCAGAGTTTATTATGGGTTACCATTCCACTACTTCAGATTTTTTCCTTCTAGCTGCACCAAAACATGGTGCTAGAAGAAATATCAATATAGTGATTCAGCAGTCATACTCATTCACTAAATCCTATTTTCTCTATTATAACTCCTCCTTCTTTTTGATCCTTCTCCCAATCTATAGGGATCTTTGAGGAATGCCCATTCTGACTTTTTCTTCTTGAGAAGGGGCACCCACACTAAAGGATAGGGGGATGTAATTAGTTGATAAACTTGGAGAGGCTGGCCCCTCTGATTTAAGGATTTATCTGGCCTAGGAAACCTCTGGCAATTATAGGTTCCTGGAAAGCAAGTTTAGTGCATGAAGCTTTTATAGAGTCTCAGTTTGAGTCTTGCGTGTTCTTAAGAGTTAACAGGAGTGATGTTGGTTGGGATTTAGCAAACCATGGCAATTAGAATATCTAATTGAAGCTTGCCTAAGAGTAGCCTCTTCTCTCTGTTTGTTCTCTCTCAGCCTCTGGTGTCTCATTTTATTACACTCCTTTCCCCCCCCCCTTTGGTCAGAAAGATGTTGTCAATCCCACAGTGCCAGGGCCAGACTCATTCGAGGGAATCACACACCACATTTTCAGGGAGACAGTCATCCCTGAATGTCATGTCCCACTTGGGAGAAAGGATAATGATTTTCCTTACAGACTTGGGCTTAGAGAGAGAGGCCACATCTGAGAAGCAAAAGAGGTTTCCTAGAAGCAACTCTTAGACCTCATTATAGGTAGTCTTAGCTTCTCCACTACAGTAATAAGTTTCACAAGGGCAAGCCTCAAAATCAAGAGCTCAGCTTATTTTCTTGTGAGTCTCCAATGGTTGAAAGGATACCTGGGGTGTCCCACATGGGAAAGTTTAATAGTTCCATATATTTTTTTCCCTTCAGACCCTCAAGGGTCTCTACCAATTATCAGCACCCCATAATCTGAGATGTATCTGGGTATTACACTGAGCTATGCAGAATTACAAGGCCTCATTCCCATTCTGGACTCCAGGAGTTTGGGTTGTTTAAATGAGCTATCCAGACAGGTTGATTTAGATTGTGTGTTACAGAAAATTTAGGTTCAAGACATAATAAACCTCTTTGCCTTTGGTCTCATACAGTATTTGAAGGTTTAGAGTATATACACTATCATTTTTTACCCTGTATTCTGTTTTACCTTAGTCCCACCCAGATTGTCTTTTTTAAATCTTTAGTTGAAGGCTGATCTCTTTTTCAGTTACTTTAACTGTTATTATATATAGCTATGCTAATTTTCAGGGCTGCAGCACTCCATTTCTGGGTCTTAGGTATCACAGAGTTACTCAAAATTCCAGGGAAATACCAGCTGATACACGTATAACTCAGTGTCTCAGAATCCAGACATACACTTACAACATCAGACTAAGCGTGGCTGCTATAAGGGCTTACAGTCTAGGCTCCAATTATCTAATAAGTATTTTCCATAAGAGACCTTAGCATATTTGTTCTTTTGTTTCTGGCTTATTTTGCAAACACATTGTCCCCAAAGTTTATTCTTTTTTTTTTTTTTTTTTTTTTTTTTTTTTTTTTTTTGTATCTCAATGTCCTTCCTTTTCCTTCTGCACCAGATTTCATCATATTAATGTATCAGAGTTCACCTTTCTGCTTCTCAGTCATTGTATCCTTTGGCTTCCTTTATCTATTGGCTTCCTTTATCTATCTATTGGGCATCATGGATAATGTCCAAAATAAACAAACCATGCCTTGCAGTATTCTCATCTGGTTGTACAATTAGCAGCATTCTCAATTTTAGATTATTTGCTTTGGTCCATAGAGACAAAGAACTGACCAACATAGCTTCACAAAATATCAAATCAAAACTATCCTTTATCACTTGTCCCTCCCCACCCCCAATTAGTTGCCCCTGATAATGCTGTGATACTGTTGATGTCTTCCTGTTAACTATTGGCCATAGCATGCAATTTTAGTTTTCACTCTATACTATTTCACTCTACTATTGACTCTGTTCAATATCAAGTCTTTGAAATAGTTCACGCAAGGACTTATTTATAATTGCAGATTTAATCAGTGGGATACATGGCACTATACATCCCCTTTCAATCATATTCACCTTCAATATGGCAATGTTACTTATGACCCCACTGAAATTAGTTACCATCACTTCTACATGTTCCCTCACATTTAAATTCTTCCTCATTGGGTAGTTTTTGTGTACCTCTAGGTCTGCTTTATTCTGTACTGTAACCTCTAAGATTACCTTTACCAGAGTCATAATAGTGAAATCATACTGTATCTGTCTTTCTGTGTCTGACTTATTTCCCTAATCATTATATCCTCAAGGTTCATCCATGTTGTCATGTGCATTGTGACCTCATTTCACTTACTGCTGCATAATATTCCATCATATGTATATTTTGTTTATCCATTCATTTGTTGATCGGCATTTGGACTGTTTCTGGCAATTGTGAATAATGCCACTATGAACATGGGTGTGCAAATGTCTGTTCGTGTCACTGATTTCAGCTCTTCTGGGTATATATTGAGTATTGGTATTGCTGGGTCATAGGGCAACTCAATATTTATTTTACTGAGGAATTGCCAAACTGTTTTCCTCAGTGGCTGTACCATTATACATTCCCACCAAAAGTGAATAAGTGTCCCAATTTCTCCACATCCTCTCCAACATTTGTAGTTTTATGTTTAATAACATCCATTTTTATGAATGTGAGGTAATATCTCACTGTTGTTTTGATTTGGATTTCCTTCATAGCTAATGAAAATGAGAATCTCTTTATGTGCTTTTTAGTCATTCATATTTGCTCTTCAGAAAAGTGTCTATTTATATCATCTGCCTATTTTATAATTGAGTTGTTTGTTCTTTTGTTGTTGAGCACTATAATTTCTTTATGTACACAAGATATCAAGCCTTTATACAATATGTGGTTACCAAATATCTTCTCCCATTGAGTTGGCTGCCTCAAAACCTTTTTGACAGTTCTTTGAGGCATAGAATCTCTTGATCTTAAGGCATTTCCACTTATTTATTTATTTTTCTTTCACTGCGTGTGCTTTAGGTATAAAGTTTAAGAAGCTACCTCCTATTACTAGATCTTCAAGTTGTTTGTATACATTTTCTTCTAGAAGTTTTATGGTACTGTTCCTATATTTAGGTGTTTAATCCATTTTGAATTAATTTTTGTATAGGGTATAAGATAGGGGTCCTCTTTGGTTCTTTTGGCTATTGATACCCAATTCTTCCATGCCCACTTATTAAAAAGATTTTTCTGATCCGATTTCAGTGGACTTGGGTTCTTGTAGAAGGTCAATTGTCCATAGATTTGGCGGTCTATCTCTGTACTTTCAATTTGATTCCATTGGTTGATACTTCTATCTTTGTGCCAGTACCATGCTATTTTGAGTACTGTGACTTTATAGTAAGCTTTAATGTCAGGAAATATTAGTCCTCTCACTTGCTCTTCTTTTTTTTAGGATATCTTTAGCTATCTAGGGTCTCTCCCTTACAAATAAATTTGATAACTAACTTTTCTAAGTCTTCAGAGTAAGTTGCTTGGATTTTGATTGATGTTGTGTTGAATTTGAGTGGAATTGACATCTTAACAATATTCAGCCTTCCTATCCATGAACATGGAATGTCTTTCCATCTATTTAGGTCATTTTAAATTTCTTTTAGCAATCTTTTTTTTGTAATTTTCTGTGTGCAAGTCCCTGACATCCTGGTTAGGCTCATTTCTACATACCCAATTCTTTTGTTTGCTATTTTGAATTTTTTCCTTAATTGTCTCATCAGATAGGTCATTACTTGTGCATAGAAACATTACTGATTTTTGTACATTAATTTCGTATCCCACCACTTGCTGAATTTGCTTATTAGCTCAATTAGCTTTGTCACAGATTTTATCAGAATGTTCCTACTAAAGGATCATGTCATCTGCAAACAATGAAAGTTTTACTTCTTCCTCTCCTGTTTGGATGCCTTTTATTTCTTTCTCCTTTCTAGTTGCTCCAGCTAGGACTTCTAGAACAATGTTGAATAATAGTGGTGACAATGGGCATCTTTGCCTCATTCTTGATCATAAGGGGGAGTGTTTTCAATCTCATCATTAAGTATGATGCTGGCTATGGATTTTTCATATATGTCCTTTATGATATTGAGTAGGTTTCCTTCAATTCCTACCTTTTGAAGTATTTTTCAGGAAAGGATGCTGAATTTTGTCAAATACCTTTTCAGCATCAATCGTTACAATCATGTGATTTTTCCCTTTCAATTTGTTAATGTGCTAAATTACATTGATTGATCTTGTATTGAACCACTCTTGCATTCCTGGTATAAACTCCCTATCATGATGTATAATTCTTTTAATATGTTGTTGGTTTTGATTTGCTAGTATTTTGTTGAGAATTTTTGCATATATGTTCATTAGGAAGATTGGTCTGTAGTTTTTCTTACTTGTAGCATCTTTATTCAGTTTTGGTATTAGAGTAATGTTAGTTTCATAAAATGAGTTAGTTAGCATTCTTTTTCCCTCAAATTTTTTGAAGAGTTTGAGCAGGATTGATATTAGTTCTGTTTTTGAATGTTTTATTAAATTCCCATGTGAAGCTATTTGGTCCTGAGCTTTTCTTTGTGGGAAGATTTTTGATGACTAATTGAATCTCTTTACTTGTAATTGGTTTGTTGAGATCTTCTTTTTCTTCTAGAGTCAGTATAGGTGTGTAAGTTTCTAAGAATTTTTCCATTTCATTTAAGTTGTCTAGTTTGTTGGCATATAGTTGTTCATAGTATTTTCTTATGATTTTAAAAATTTCTTTAGGATCCATTGTAATGATACCCCTTTCATTTCTGATTTTGTTTATTTGTATCCTCTCTTTTTTTCTTTGGCAGTCTAGCTAGGAGTTCATCAATTTTATTGATTTTCTCAAAGAACCAACTTTTGGTTTTGTTGATTCTGTCTATTTTTTTTGTTGTTGTTGTTCTCCTATTCATTTATTTCTGCTTTAATCTTTGTCATTCCTCTTCTTTTATTTGCTTTGGGGTTAGTTTGCTGTTTTTTCTCTAATTTCTCCAGGTGAGCATTTAAATCTTTGATTTTTGCTCATTCTTATTTTTTAATGTAGGCATTTAGGGCAATAAATTTCCCCCTCAGCACTGACTTTGCTGCATCCTATAAGTTTTGATATGTTGTATTCTTATTATCTTTCATCTCCAGATATTTACCTTTTTAAAAATTTTTTCTAGCAATTTCTACTTCAACCCACTGAGTATTTAAGAGTGTGTTGTAAGCATATATTTGTGAACTTTCTGGTTCTTTAGTGATTATTAATTTCCAGCTTCATTCTGTTGTGGTCAAAGAAGGTGCTTTGGATAAGTTCAATCTTATTAAATTTATAAAGACTTATTTTGTGTCCTAGCATATGATCTATCCTGATGAGCATTCCATGTGCACTAGGGAAGAATTCAGATCCTGCTTTTTGGGGGTATAATCATCTATATGTATCTATTAGGTCTACTTCATTTATCACATTGCTTAGGTTCTCTATTCCCTCATTGCTCCTCTGTCTGGTTGTTCTATCTACAGTAGTGTGTGATATATTGAAGTCTTCCACTATTATTGTTGTAATGTCCATAGTTCCCTTCAGTTTTGCCAATGTTTGCCTCATGTACTTTGGAGTGCTTTGATTTGTAGCATAAACATTTATGGTTATTTCCTCTCGGTGAATTGTCCCTTTTATTAATATGTAGCATCCTTCTTCTTCTCTTATAATGTCTTTTCACCTAAAGTCCATTTTATCTGATATTAGTATAGTTATTCCTGTTTTCTTTTGGTTACACCTTGCATAGAACATCTTTTTCCATCCTTTCCCTTTCAATCTATTTATGTCCTTGGGTCTAAGATGCATCTCTTATAAATAGTATATAGATATATTATACTTTAAAATCCATTTGGCCAATCTTTATCTTTTAATTAGTGAGTTTAGTCCATTAATATTCAAAGTTATTACTGTAAAAGCAGTTTTTGAATCTACCATCTTATCCTTTAGTTTTTATTTGTCAGACCTATATATTCTTTCCCCTCTCTCACTTTTTATCCTTTAAATTACCCTTACTGGTACTCTTCAATGCTGTGCCCTTCTCCAGACGTCCCTCTTCTGTTTTTTTTTTCCAGATGACAGGACTCCCTTTAGTATTTCTTGTTGGGTAGGTCTCTTGCTGACTAGTTCACTCTATCTTTGTTTGTCTTTGAAGATTTTAATCTCATCCTCAATTTTGAAGGACACCTTGTCTGGATAAAGAATTCTTGGCTGGAAGCCTTTCTCATTCAGGATCTTATATATATTATACCACTGCCTTCTCACCTCCATGATGCCTGTTGAGTAGTCTGAGCTCAGTCTTATATGCTTTCCCTTTTACGTAGTAGATCACTTTTCTCATGCTGCTTTCAGGACTTTCTGCTTCTCTTCACCATTTGACAGTTTGATTAGTATGTTGGAGTAGGCCTATTTGGATTTATTCTATCTGGGGTTGTTGAGCATCTTTGATTTGCATATTTATGTCTTTTTTAGGGGTTGGGAAGTTTTTACTGATTATATTTTCAACTAACATTCCCAGCCCTTTATTCTTCTCTTCTTCTGGGACACCAGTGATTTTTATATTTGTAAATTTTTTGTTATCCATCATTCCCCTAAGATCCATTTTTTCCGTCTTTCTTGCCATTTGTTCTTTTGTGCACTCTAGTTCAATTGTTCTGTCTTTTAGCTCACTTGTTCTCCCTTCTGCTACTTCAATTCTGCTATTGTGTATCTCAAGTACATTCCTAATTTGGTCTACTATGTATTTCATCTCCATGAGATCTGCCATTTTTCTATTTAATCTTTCATATTCTTCTTTATTCTCTTCTAATGTCTTCCTAATGTCCTTTATTTCTTTTTAAATATCCTTGAATGGTTGTTTCATATTCTGTGCCCCCTCTGTTGTTTCAATTTCGTTATTTTGCTAGCCTATTTCTTCCTTGATCGTCGTGTGCTTTGTGATTTTCTATTGTGTTCAGGGCATTTGATCATGCTAATAAGGTTATTTTGCAAGTTGGTTTCCTTCACTAATGTAAAGTTTCATATTTACTTGGTTTTACATTAAAGGTTCCCTTTTGCACTTGGTTTGTCAGTAATTTCCTACCAAACCAAGGCCCAGGTCTCATGTAGAGTGTACAATTCTACTTGGAGATCTATTAAGAGCTAGGTAGGGGTGCATAGGTAGTTCAGTAGCAGATTGCCCACCTACGAGACAGGAAGCCCAGGCTTGACTCCCAACCCATGCGCTAATAATAATAATAAAATAAAAAATAAATAAATAAAAATTAAAAATCACCCCTCAGCAATTGTATGCCCTCAAGTCAGAAGGAGATATTCCAAGATATATTGGGAATGAATTCAGATTGCCCACAGAAGGAGAGAAAATTAAAAAATTAAAAATAAAAAAATCAATAAAATTTAAATATATAAAATAATAATAAAATACATTTAAAAAGATATTTAAAGAAAACCTAGGCAGATAGGGAATTTGCCAGACTGCACTTACTGCTTCGTCCAAGCAGGTGGAACTCCTGAGGCACCTCCTCCCCTCACGCCTGCCCTTCCCTGACTGTGGCGGTTGGCTGGGAAGGTGGCATGCAGGGTTGGGGAAGGCTGCTCCTGGCGTGTGGCAGCATATTGGGGGAGCCAATCGCAGTGCCGAGGGGAGCAGCTGATGGCAGTGCCTGGGGCCTTGTGGACCCACCATTTAATGTGCCCTGTGAGACAGTTATTCAAGGTGCTTTTTGGGGTCACTGCTCCCAGCACCCAGGAGCATGGCTTTTCATGGTGGATGGCTAGGCATGCCTCCAGGCTCCCCATGGGTGCTGCTGGCTATGGAGCCATGCTTGGAGGTATCCCCAGTCAGTGCTGGGGCAGGCTGGAGCAGAGAGATGGTTTATTCCCTCAGATCCACACTTCCTTGAGTGCTGCTGCCCACCCCCAGTGGGGGTCATGGCTGATCAGACCAACCATACTCTACCCATCCCAATCTCCCCACTTTCTCCTTCCTATGAAATATTGAAGACCTCTTTGATCACACACCCCCCCACCCCAGGACTGCAGTCCTGATCATTTTTTCTCTGCCTCCTATCTTGTTCTACAGAGCAGGGTGAATTCAGTGTACCCTACTCCACCATATTCCCTGATGTCTGCCTCTATATATTTTTTAACACTGCTTTTGTTATCTCTAGCTGATTTTACCTGGAGAGATAATTATGGGTGGAGTGTTTCCCCAGCAAGTACCTTCCCGAGTCTGTTTTTCAGTCAAAACAGGCCCAAGAACCCACAAATGGGGTATAGATTGTTTCCAAAGTGCCCTGGTCAGGAGATCCAGAAGGATCTCTTTGATGACTCCCCCATTCTGTGCTTTCCTGGCCTCCCAGTAGAAGGTATTCTTAGCCAACGGTTCCCTGCAGTCCTAAGGTGATACTTTGCCTTTAATTGTCAACTGACTCCACCCCCTCCATGGGTGTGGCAGAGACAGAGGCTGTCAGCAACTTTTGGCCAGGGTGTGTTGAAACTGTTGCTCATATCCTAGAGCCTGTGATCTGAATTCTGTAATCAAAAGCTGCAAACTGTGCTGGCTCATGCCCTTTGCCTTTTTTTTTAAGGATAAACCACCCTCCGGCAAACTGTTCCTTGCCACCCAAGAAGGCACTGTGTCTCCAAGTCAGCCCTGCTTTCTTCCCTGCCAGAGGTGCAGTTATAACAAAGGTTGCTGGCTACTTTGTCTCCTGGGTGGGTTGAAATTGTAGCTGTCTTTGGAGCTGGAATGCAGAAATATGAATTTGATAATCAAACCTGCAGTCAGTACCCAACCGTGCTCACCCTCCTGACTTTTCTTTTCAGCTGGGGAATGTCTCCTGAGGTGACCTGCCACATCAGTGGTGGATGGGCACTAGTCTCAGCAGAGTGGGCAGATCTACTCTCAGTTCTTCAATGCAGTTTATCAGTCTTTTCCTTCTGCTCTTCCTTGGATGATGCTCTTCTGGTCTCTGGAGCCCTCTAACAGTTGTTGAAACAACAGTTCTTGGCTGTTTACTAGCTGCCCTGGAGGACAAACTGAATCCTAGAGCTCCATATTCTGCCATCTTGGCATATTTGTCCTGTCATTTTATATTCCTCCTTCTTCTCTCCCTCTCTCTATTGTATATCTATTATATCTATCTATTTATCTATCTATCATCTATCTATCTGACTATTTATCTATCTGTTTTCTGAACTTTTGAGTGTAGGCTGTATATACCATGTTCAGTGAACACTTAGTACTTCCATGCACATTCCCTGGGAACAAAGATAATTCACTTATGTAACTACCTTAAGTACAGTTATCAAGTTCAAGAAATTTAACATTGATATGGTCATTTGCAGACCACATTCCAGATTTTTCTTATGTCCCAATAATGTCCTTTAGGTCTCCTCCATTATTAGTTCCAGTCCAGGATCTTGAGTTGCATTTAATTGCCATACTCTCTTTAGTTGCTTTCTTTTTATCTTTAATTGTGGAATATATATACGGCATAAATTTTCCCATCTCAACCACTGCAAATCATACTATTCAGTGGGGGTAATCACAGTTGCAATGTTTTTGCTACCCTCACCACCATTCATTATGGAAATTTTCCACCACCACAAAAATAAATTTTGCATCCATTATGCATTCAATCCCTATCCCCCCCCCCGACAAACTGTACTATACTTTCTGCCCATCAATTTGCATATCCTAGCTATTTCATATAAGTGGAATCATACAATAGCTGTCCCTTTATCTGACTTATTTCATGCAACATGATGTTTTCAAGATTCATCCATGTAGTGTTGCACATATCAGAACCTCATTCTTTTTATGGTTGGTTGAGTAACAGTTTCATCATACTGTATATACCACATTTTGTTTATCCATTCATCTATTGATGGACATCTATGTTGTTTCCATCTTTTGGCTATTGTGAATGATACTGCTATCAACATTGGTGTACAAATGTAAATCTGAGTCCTTGCTTTCAATTCTTTGGGTATATACCCAAAATATATTGCTGTAAGATTGCTGTGTTGTATGGTAATTCTATACTCACCTTTCTGAGAAAGTGCCAAACTGTTTTCCACAGTGGTTGTACCAACAATGAACAAGTGTTACTGATGCTCCTCATCATCTCTAGCACTTGTTTTCTATTTAAAAAATAGTCATTCTAATGAGTATGAAGTGGCACCTCATAGGGATTTGCATTTCCTTGATGATCAGTGGTGTTGGGATCTTTTCATGTACTTATTGGCCATTTGTATATGTTCGTTTATGAAGTATCTATTCAAGTCCTTTGCCCATCTTCTTTTACTCATGAAGTTGTGGGTTATGGAACAATCATACATAAAATATAGGATTCCCATAAACCACCCTATTACTAACACGTATTGGTGTGTGATATTTGATACAATTGATGAAAACACATTTTAATAATTGTACTATTAACTATAGTATGTGGTTTAACTTAGTGATCACTGTTCGTGTTAGATGGTTCCATGGATTTCCTTTTAAATTTGTATTCAAATATCATCTATACAACCTAAAATTTACCTTTTTAAATGCATGGAGTCAGAATCTAGAGTATAGGTTAACAGGGCACTAGTGGGTATAAGGAGTAGGGAGTTAATTTTCTATTTTAAGCCTTAACTCCTTTTTCCCTACCCCTATTTCATCCCCTGATAAACTATATTATGGATTCTGACTCTGAGTGTGCTTATTCTAATTATTTAATTGGATTGTTTATCTTTTGATTATTGAATTTTAGAAGTTATTTATATTTTCTGGACATTAAACCCTTATCAGATATATGGTTTCTAAATATTTTCTCCCATTCTGTTGAATATCTTTTCACTTTCTTGATAATTTACTTAGATTCACAAAAGTTTTTAATTTTGATGATGTTTAGGTTATTTATTTTTTCTTTTGTCGCATGTGCTTTCAGTGTAAAGTATAAGTCCATTGTCCAATACAAGGTCCTTAAGATATTTCCCTATGTTTTGTTCTAAGAATTTTATAGGTTTTGTTTTTTTATTTAGGTCGTTGCTCCATTTTTAGTTCATTTTTGTATAAGGTGTGAAGTAAGTGTCCTCTTTCATTCTTTTGCATGTGAACATCCAGATTTCTCAGCACCATTTGCTGACTAGACTGTTCTTTCACCATTGAGTGGGCTTGGCTCCCTTATCACAAAACAACTGTCCATAGATGTGTAGGTTTAGTTTGGTGCTCTCAGTTCTATTCTGTTGGTCTATATGTCTGTCCTTATGCCAGTGCCACACTTTTTGATTCCAGTAGCTTCATAGTAAGTTTTGAAATGGGGAACTGTGAGACCTCCAACCTTGTTCTTTTTCAAGATGGTTTTAGCTATTTGGGGTAAACTTGCCTGTCTTTATGAATTTGATGATTGACTTTTCCATTTCTGTGAAAAAGGCTGTTGAAATTTTGATTGGGATGGTATTAAATATGTAAACCACTTTGGGTAGTATTGACATCTTAATGATATTAAGTCTTCTAATACATAAGCAGGAAATATATTTCCATTTATTTAGGTCTTATTTAATTTCATTCTGTGCTCTGGTCTTTTAAATAGTTGGCTAAATTTATTCCTAGATATTTGAGTTTTTTAGTTGCTACTGTAAATGGACTTGTTGCCTTGATTTCATTTTTTGGATCATTTATGGCTGGTTTATAGAAATACCACTGATTTTTGTGTATTGACCTTGTGCTTCAACACCTTGCTGAATTCATTTGTTAGCTCTAGTAGATTTCTTGTGGATTCTTCTGGATTTCCTGAATATTTGACCATATAATCTGAGAATAAGGATTGTTTTACTTCTTCCTGTCTGATTTGGATATCTTTTATTTTTTTCTTGCCTAATTGCTCCAGTTAGAACTTCCAGTACAACGTTGAATAATAGTGGTGATGGTGGACATCCTTCTCTTGTTCCTGATCTTACAAGGAAAGTTTTCAGTCTTTCCCCATAAAGTATGGTGTTAGCTGTGGATTTTTCATATATGCCCTTTATCATGTTGAGGAATGCCTTTTTTTTTTTTTAGCATGGGCAGGCACCAGGAATCGAACCCAGGTCCTCGGGCATGGCAGGCAAGCATTCTTACCTGCTGAGCCACCGTGGCCCGCCCAGGAATGCCTTTTATTCCTAGTTTTCTGAGTGGATTTATCAAGATGGAGCACTAAATTTGTCAAATTCCATGTCAGTTGGGATGATTGTGTGTTTTTTTGTGCTTTATTCTATTAATGTGGTGTATTACATAGGTTGATTTTCTTATGCAGAACCAATCTTGCATTCCTGGAATAAATCCCACTAGATCATAACATGTAGTCCATTCGATTTGGTTTGTAGTATTTTACTGAGGGTTCTCATAGCTATATTCATAGGGGATACTGAGCTGTAATTTTCTTTTCTTGTGATGTTTCTGTTTGTTTTTAGTATTAAGGTGATGCTGGTTTCATAGAATGAATTTAGGAAGTCTTCACTTCTCTTCATTTGTTTTAGAGATTCTGAGATGGATTGGTGTTGACTCTTCTTAGAATGTTTTGTAAATTCAGCAGCAAAGCCATCTGGTCCTAGGGTTTCTTTGCTGGGAGGATTTTGATTACTGATTCAATTGTCTTTACTTGTTACTGGCCTCTTGAAATCTTTTATTTCTTCGTGAATCAGTGTTGGTAGTTTGTATTTTGAGGAATTTGCCCTTTTCATTTAGGTTGTTTGTTAGCATACAATTGTTCACAATATATCCTGTAATCGTTTTTATTTCCATAAGGATCTGTATATATTTGTTTAGAAATATTTTATATTTGCATTTGTTCACATGATTAAATATTTTCTCAATGAATCAAACCATCGTATTTAAAGATTGCGCAGAATAGACCACAATGACCTCAAATCCTTATTGAAAGGAATAAAATTTTATGGTTTATAGATAGCTGTCTTTCCAGAATCATTTCTTTACATTGATCCTTTCATTAGAAGCTACCATTTATTGAGTACTTCCATTTCCAAGGCACACTATAAAACTTATTTTACTAAATCGTTATAGCAACGCAATGAGGAAGCTGTTATTTTACCTATTGTAGTGATAAGAAAGTTGAGGTTTATAGATTTTAGGTACAATGCCAGAGGTCATACTGCTAGTAAGAGGCAGAGCTGGATTTGTGTCCGAGTCTATCTAGCTCCATATTCTAGGTTTATTACCACTGTAGTGCTCTAATTTTCATTGCTAATATTTTCTTGAAATCTTCTACCACTTTTCCTTGTAAGTCTTTTGCTGCAGTTCAGATATTAATGTTGTAAAAAGGAGCACATTTCTCTCTTGCCTTCCTTTAACTCCCTCTTGGCTGTGTTTGACAGGACCACGGGTTTGTTCTTAGAGTTCTTGGGGAGGCTATTATCTGAGAACTCTCCTTGGCAGCTCTTGGGTACAGTGTTTCAGCATCTGACCCCTGATTTTGTGATAGTGGTTGGAAGGGATAGTAATGTCAGAATTATTCATGCTGGGGAGAGGGACTCTGGACAGAATGCAGCTGTGGCTCTCAGACGTCCTTCTCCTTGATGGCTGGAATAGTCTTGCCTGAGCTCTGTGGACTCCAGGACAACCTAACTTAGCTGCAACCCAGAAGCATTCCAAAGGAAGAATGAGCAGATACTTCAGTGTCACAGGGTGGGAGTTGGGAGTGTGGGGGACAGAGGGGAGATTCTTTGTGCTAATCTTGAGCCATGGGATTGACACCTGTTGTAGGGGAAAGGCACAGAAAAATCTTCTTTGACAGTTCTGCCACTTTATAGAGACCTAAACTTTTTCTTTTTTTTTATAAGGGAGGCATTAAATACGGATATAGAAGTTTGTACAAATAAATCCTTGGCAATGTGGCTGGTATATATTTTGGAATATGGAAAAGTCTTGCATAATAAAGTTAATTTTCATGACACGGTGAATTTTCAGTTGGTCTGGATAGGAGCATTCTGACAGTAGGAATCAGAAAAAGGGAAATCTTTCATGCAATGCATTAACATTAGTGTCAGGCATATTTCCTCACTCCCACACTCCTCACTCACTCCCTTTCTTTTTCTTTTATTAAGCACCTACTATAGATGAGCCCATGACTATAGTTGTAGATACAAAGATAAACCAGATATAGATCTTAGTCTTATTAGTATAGGTTATAAAGAAAATTGGACACAAGTGCAAATAAGATGCTGGAGGAATTTGACATTCATTTATTTACATCCATGCATTTGCTGGTTTTTTGCTAAGGGATGCTAGGAGTTACACATTGGACTAATGCTGGCACACAACTGTGACTGCCCTCACAGAGCTTAAAGTTCAATGAAGGGTACAGACCAGTCACCAAGCATTTAAAATATAGATTGGTCCATGCTAAGACTCATTCTTTGAACAGAAAGTTTTGGTTGTCAGCAAATGTTAAGCATTCCTTAAGAGGGGTTGAGATAAACTTATGGAGAAGATCTCATTTTCCCTGGGTTTGAAGGATGGGTTTTAACACAGAGAAGGGGAGGGGAAAAACATTATGTTTGAGAGTGAGGGGAGAGTGATGATAAGCATTTGAGGTTCTAGGTGGAAAATAATAATAATGGCAACAATAACAATAGCTTAGCATGTGCTTCATTAACTCAAGTGCTCCCCATTACATCCTTATATAGTAAATAGTGATAACATCTTACTTACGGGAAAATCAAGGGACAGAGACTTGCCCAAAAAACTTCCCAAAGTCAAAGAGCCAGGAAAGAGCCAATCAGGGATTGGAACCCAAGCAGTTCAGCTTCCAACTTTATTTTCTATCAATCTTGTCATAAGCAAAGTCCAGGAAGGGAAAAGTTGTGGAGTGGCAAAATAGCAAGGAGTTCGGTTTGACTTGTGAGATTAAGATTGGTATAAAGGAACTGTGGGAAATAAGATGAAAAGGTAATTGGGAACGTAATATAAAAGACTTGAAAGCCAGAGTGTATGAATTTCATTTTGCAGATGAAGGGTAGCCACTGAAGGTATTTGAGCAGAGGAATACTGTGATCTGAACTCTGCTTTAGAAGATTCTGCCGGAAACACTGTGTAAAATGAGGGGAGACAAGGCAGGGAAAGAATTTAGGAGCTGATTGTGACAGTATGTGGGAATGAGACTCAAAGAGATTAGTGAAAGAGAGAGTTATTAAAAAGAGGGCAGTTTACAGGTTCTGGGAACTTACCCGTCTGGTGAGGTGTGATGTTAACCTATGACAGAGGGTCATAGTTTCTACCTACGACAAACAGTGGTCACAAAGGGTTAAACGAATATGCCAGCTATGGAAATTTTCTGGCATTAACATTTTCCACTTACTTTCTTCGACTGTATCATATGCCCTTGTGATGGGAGAAAAAGAACAAACATCAAAAGTAGCTTTTAAGTTCACAATTCTTTCTAAATTTCTTTAGACTTATAGGCTATACTGCTGATTTGCAGACTTCAAAGTACACAGAAGGAACAGGGTCAGATTGAAAAATTATTTCTTACAGTTTGATAAAATATGCATGTGAATCCTATGACCTGCCACTGAAATTATTTATGTGTTGATGTAACTTTGTAACATTAATTGCACAGCTTAGTGCTCTCTTCCCCCCCTCCTATATTTTTTACACTTGTAAGTTCTGGTTGTAATTTTACACTTGCAATTTCTGCTTGTTATTTTTGCTGAACTTCACAGATTCCATATTTTGTGGATTCAAAAATGTCAAGTTGTTTTTTTGGGGGAATTATGGCGTGAAGACTAACTGAGGTGCATTTCTCCAGGCAATGGTGGGGATTTTTATATCCACCTTTCTGTCAGTTTTTTAATGTTTTTTGGTACTTATTACTTAATGAAGATATCACTTCAATATAATATGTTTGTGATAATTTTTCTCTGAAGTAACACTTTAATGTTTTCAATTATTTTTCAAAGACGAGTTACTTCTCTCCTTCCTCTGGTCTGGAGAGAGGAAACCAAAACAGAGAATTGAGAACCAAGGCATTTCCCCATAAACTCACTAAGTGTTTCTGTTTTTCACATATTTGTGAGGTTCCCATTAATGACAAAATCAGGAGCTCTGTGCTTTTATGGATAAAAGTTCCATTCTTTTTAGAATTTATAGAAATAAGGCCCTTTGGTGGTATTGAACATTGTTCTGCAGTTTTTGGATATTGGTCACTTCAAATTTTCCTCTTTGATTTGAATGTTGATATTTAAAAGTTCTTAAGGCCCTGGGCTGTCTTTAATTCTTGGTTGTGTCCTGGCCACACAATTATTTTTATTAGTTTACCTGACTTTTAGGGGGATTTGAGGTGGTGTTGTGAATTGGTTAAGAAAACAGTCTGTGAGTTTTACCAGTGCTTCTAAAACCTTAATGTGCATATGAATCACCTGGGAATCTTTTTAATGGGCAGACTATAATCCAACAGGTCTGGGGGTGGGAGGACCTGAAATTCTGCACTTCTGATAAGCTAGCCTATGGATCACACTTTGAGTAGCACTGCCTAGGTTCCAGTCTTCCTGTATATTACTTCCTAACTACGTAACATTAGGCAAGTCACTTAAGTGCCCTTTAATTCATTTTCCTCATTTGCCACATATCACAGGGAGGCTGTGAGGATTAAGTGAGAAAAAGGATGCACAGAACCTGGCACATTGAAAGTGTTAAATAAAGTAAAAGTAAAATAAGAGGGTTGAGCTAGAAATTTATGAGCTTTCTTTCAATTTTAGCATGTGATTCTGTAACCATTCAATGGTGTATATTATTATATTTTTAAAAATGTTGATATAGATGAGTCATATTATGTTTGCGTTTGATTCTTCTGCCTATAATTTCCCTTTTTTCCTTTTTTTTTTTTTTTAGGTTGCATGGTCCAGGAATCGAACCTGGGTCTCCTGCATGGAAGGTGGGCATTCTAACCACCGAGCTACCCATGCACACTGTAGTTTCATTGAATTTGAGAGATCAAATATAAGTAGTATCTCTAAAGGGAAAAGATCTTCATTGAGAAAATAAAGTGCTACCTGGACAGACATTTGGGGAAACCTCTATTACATAAAACTTCTTGACCATCAAAATTTTCTTTGGCAGCATTTTCACTTTAAGGTATGAACATGGCTGTGTTGCAATGAAGAAATAGAAATTTGGAAATAAAAGTTAGGAATGTTGATTTTTATTAATATAGAACATTTCATTTCCAAAAAGACTTTGAATTAGCCAGACACTTTGTTAACAATGCTGCAGTCCAGACACTTTGTTAAAAATGCTGCAGTGACAAAGAAATGGTGAGATGGCTACTCTCACACACTGCCAGTAAGAATGCAAATTTGTATGATCTTTCTATAAAGCAACTTGGCAATATTTCTTAAGAGTCTTAACAATTTTAATGTCTTTTGACCCAACTAATTTTGCTTTTAAGTTTCTGTCATGAGGAAGTAATTTAAAATGAGGATACAGGTTTATTTTTGAGGATTTTCATTTCATTATTTATAGAAGCAATATATTATTAAACAACTTACACTGTAAATTCCATGAGGACAGTGTTCATATTTGTGCATGCTCATTATTATATCAATAGTATCTAGTAGATTTTCTAGCACATACAAGATAGGCACTTAATATATATTTACTGGCTCAGTGAGCCTAAATGTCCAGCAGTAGAGAAATGATTCTATAAAAGATGGTATATCATATATGATGGAATATTAAGAATTCATTAAAAATGTACTTATGAGAAAATTTTAACTATATATTTGAAATTGCTCACTTAAAAAACAAGATAAAGTACTGTGTATATAGTGTGTTTTAAAGATAAACTATGTAAAAATACATGTGTATAAAAATAAGACTGGAAAGAAAGTCATTAAAATGTCAATTGTTGTAAAAAATGTCAGTAGTGATCTTATCTGAATGGTGGGTTGATATGTACTATTTATGTTTATTTTCCATGTATTCGCAAATGTGCAGTTACTATTTTATTTAAAAAAGGTTTTTGTTAAAGTGCAGCATTTTCCTTAAGCTAATGAGAAAACTGTAAACTTTTTCCAAACAAGAAGATTGCCTTTCTTTTAACATGTTGAGTCCTTCTCTGCTTTAAAATGACTTGACAAGAAATGAAAACATGTTCACACAAAGATTTGTATGAAAATGTCCAAAGCATCATTATTTGTAATAGCTGGAAAGTAGAAACAACTCAAATGTTTATCAAGTGGTGAATGGATTAATCAACATGTGTATACCCATATGTGGTGATTTGAAGCTGTACATATCTCCCAAAACCACATTCTTAAATCTATTCCGTTGTAAATAGGACTTTTTGATGAGGTTACTTTAGCTGAGGTATGGCCCAGCCCAATCAGGATGGGTCTTAATTCTATTATTGGAGTCCTTTATAAACAGAATGAAATTGGACAGAGAAAGACAAAGCGACAATAAGAAGAAATCAATCTGTTGATTTCAGAAATAAGAAGCTGAAATCAACAAAACCTGGAAGAGAATGGAGAAACTTCCATGTGCATTGCTATGTAACAAGCTAAGGAGTTGTCAGCAATAGCCATAATGCCACTGTCTTTGGGAAGAAAGCATTGCCTTGCTGGCACCTTGATTTGGACTTCTTGTAGTCTCAATACTGTAAGAAAATAAATTCCCATTGTTTAGCCCGACCCATTTCATGGTATTTGCTTCACAGCCCCGGAAACTAATAAAACTATTCCATACAAAGGAATACTATAAGGATTGAGATTCTGATACATGCTGTAACATGAGTAAACCTCAAAAAAGTTATGCTTACTGAAAGAAGCTAGATATAACAGACTACATAGTGTATGATTCTATTTTCTTGAAATATCCAGAAAATGCAAATCCAGGAGGCATAAAGTTAATTAGCGGTTACGGGTGGTTGAGGGTAGGAATGGGGATTAATTCTGAATTGTCATGTCGTGGGTTGAATTGTGTCCCGGAATGGGACCTTATTTGGAAATAGAGTCTTTGTAGATGGAATCAAGTTGAGTTCATACAGATTAAAGTGGGCCCTAAATTCAATGTGGCAGGTGTCTTTATAAGAAGATTCAGAGAGATGTAGATGTAGAGCTACACAGGGAAAACACCAGGTGATGATGGAAACAGAGATTGGAGTGCTGAATCTACAAACCAAGGAATGCCAAGGATTGCTGATAATCACTAAAAGCCTGAAAGAGGCAAGGAAGTATTCTCTCCTACAGCCTTCAGAGAAAGCATGGCCCTGCCAACCCACTGATTTGGATTTCTAGCTTCCAAAAGCTTCTCTGTGAGAGAATACATTTCTGTTGTTTTCAGCCATCTGGTTTACAATGCCATTTTTTGCAGAAGCTGTAGGAAATTAATACAGGGCAGGGGTATCTCATTGGAGTGATAGAAAATTCTAAAACTGGGTAATGGTGGTGGTTGCACAAGTTGGTGAACTTAGTAAACAAATCCTTAAATGTACACTTAAAATTGGCAAATTTTACAATATGTAAATTATACCTTAATGCAATTTTAAAAAGCAATAGCAAAAAAAAAAAGCAATGGCATCAGATTAGTAAAAACCAATGATCTGAGACTTCAAAAAAATTAGAAAGGAATAACATACAAAAAGCAGGTATTGTGTGTGTAAGAGTGGAAACTTTAACGTCTTCTTTACTTGTATTATGACAGAGAAAATTTCCTTTTTGGTTTAGATGTATTAAATAATTCTTTAAGAAAAAATGAGTCTGAGATAATTCAAAAATTGTTTTAAAGTGCTTCTGTTACTTAACAAGTATTTGAAGTTTTGCTTACTGTGAAATTCCTGTATTGCCATCCATGTCATATGAATTTCATATTTAATTATTACCCCTGTTATGAGTTTTCTGCTCTGGTTGAGAACAGACACATTGGTTTATGCTTGGGGAAGGAGCTTTCTTTGGTCAGAATTAAATTTTCCCACCACTTCAGCCATGTAACTCTTCCAATGGAGATTCCCTCCTAGGAAAGTAGTTTTCCTCAAAACTGAATAATTCTTGTTGTTTATAGTTCTTTTATTGAATATACAATGAAGTTAGTAGTTTAGACAAAAGCCTTTTGAGTTGTCAGCTTGTTCATAGAAAGAACAAGTGGTCCTGACCTCTGTTGGTAAAACAGAGGGAAATACAGCCAAGGGCCCTGGTGGGGCAGGACAAATGGCAGGAGAAAACGAGATCAGGCTCTCTTCCTCTAAGGCTCCATGGGAGGCTTGAGTTTCTTAAAGTAGGGAATCTGGTCCTTGGTGGCTTCTTTGTTACAACATACCCAACTATAGGATTTCCTCTGCTCTGCAAACATGCTGCCCTGCAGTGTAATAAGAGATCCCAATTTGAACAGCAGAGATTGATTTTACTGCTGTTGTGAAAGGACAGGAGGTAAGTGATCCCCTAATGCCTGGACCCTCTAATGAGCTATAAGCCAGCATCTCAGCTTTCTGGAGGGTGTCCACTGTCATGGAAATAGAATTACTTTTACAACAGAAAAAGAGAGGAAATGCCTTTTTATTGACCATTTAGCTGCTAATATAAATGAAAGTTTACTTTTACCATAAGCTCATGTTGCTGATTGTGGAACTGATTTCCCCTTACGTCAACCTCATCTGAGGGCAGTACAGGCCTGGAGAGAACTGTATTGAGACCCAGAACAAAGGTCAAGCAGGCCATCTCCTATCAGCCCAGGAGATGGGCATTTAGGTCGCTCATTCTAGGTTTTAAGGATTTTTGTCGTAGCTGGTTATATAGCTTACCTTATGTTGACTACTTTTTCTTTCCCTGTTCACTTTCTACTTTCCTACCTATTATGTAAACTAAGATACCCCCAAATTAATTTTGAATAGAAATGTTGGGTGCAGGACAAATTTGGAGCTCCAAGTTCCCCAGAGAAACGCCTTCAATCTGCATGGTTCAAACCTATAGTTCTGTAATGATCCTTAGTTTAGATACACTATGAATTAAGTATACTTTTGTAGCCACCATGTATCTGATATTTTCACAGCAAATCTGTTCCGAATAGCAAATAACCCACTTCCAGATTAATCTAATGCCCACACTTTGCTACCTGTGACATTTCAATAATAACAAAAAATCTGCTTTTTCAAAAGGCATCAGAGGTAATATGGAATATAGAAACTAGAAACAACAGTCATATTGAGACTACTTAAAAATTAAATTATTGCTTTAAGAAATAATATAGGCAATTTACAGATTAAAAACTCTGCTAGGAATTTCCAGAAAATTTCTGCTCTTGTCATTTTATTTCTTCATTCCATAGTCATTTATTTGGTCCTGACTATGAACCTTGTACAACCTGGATGCTGAATGCAAAAATAAAAACCGTGGTCCCTGCTCTTGTGAACTCATGGTCTGATAGGAAATCTGACATGTAGACAACTACAATAAAAGTGAGATATGTACTAGGGAAGAGGGAGAACTACAGAATGCTCACAGAGGCAGAGGAAGGGCTTGCATCCCAAAGAAGGTGATAGTCCTAAGTCCTAAGGATGTGAGAAATTATCCAGGCAAGGGGCTTTCTGAGTAAAGGAAAGAATATGTGCAAAGACACAGAGGTGGGAGAAAAGACAGACTTCTAATTGTCTCCCAACATCTATTCTGCCCTCCTTTGTTACTGAACTAAACCCTCTAACTTGTAGCTGAGCACATGGACTCCTAGCTAGATTCTTTTTTCCATTTTTTATTAAAGACTAATTCTGGCTAATGAGATAAAGCAGAAGTGATGTTGACTGCTATGATGGTTAGGTTCTGGTGTCAACAGAACCAACCAATCATGCCCAGTGGTCTGGTCAGGCATGCAATGGCCTAACCATTGCTTCAAGGATACATTGTGGCTGGTTGATAAACCAGAAGGCTGGTGTATTACATCATCAGTTATCTGATGATTACATCTGTGATCAACTAATCCCATAGTTGTATGAGAAACCTTTATAAATCTCATATTTACAGATATCTCCTGTTGGTTCTGTTTCTCTAGAGAACCCTGATTAACACATCAGGAGTGGTTCTTGAGAAACAGAATTGCAAAAATGGGTTTTTACAATTGGTTTTCTACTCTAAGTTCAGAGGCACTAATGACTGTTTCAAATAATCACATGGGCACTGACAGTTCATGGGGTGAGTTGCCAAAAGAGATAATCAAAATGTCACCATTAGATTCTGCTAACTGTACAGTTATACAAGGCAAGGCTCTGAGTGAGAATGTTTTTGACACCTTTACAGAGTTTTGTGGAATTAAGAGGTATAATGATGTTGGCTGGTTGTGTTCAATATGTTGGACACAGTGATGAGGGGAAAGTGATGAGCTGAAGGCTTCAAATTTGCACCTTAAGCACCATATGAACGATGTAAAAGTTTCCACGTGTGCCCTGAAAGAAGATCTTATTTCCTGTGGTCGCAGGCTTGAGATCTCTGAAACCAGACACAAAGCCTCATTGTGTGAGAAGCAGATTTACAACAGAAACTAAAATCTCAAGCTTGCAAGGTGTATGCTGTTAAAATAAGGGTTTTGATTGGAAAAGAATGGGATCCAAAAAGTGGGTTGGGGATATATGGTTTGATAATGATGATGATGGGAATGATGGGAAGACTGGATCCCTGGAATCTGCTGAGCTTTTGCTAGATAGAATTGTAATGGACTGCCCTGAGGAAAGCACTTCCTGACTTCTAGCTTGACTTCCAGCCTGCCTTTTGGAAATAGCTTCCCAGCCTCCAGTTTCCTCTGAAGAGTCTGCCATTCAACCTCCACCTAAAAAGATTAACCCTTCAGTGCCTGCTAACCCGGTAACCACCTCCCCTGGGGAGACAGCCCTCACTCCTCTGTCTGGAGCAACTTACCCTGTTTCACCAGATGTAACTGTAACAGAAAGCCCTGAGGTAATTGGCTTGAAAGACACTTCTATTTCTTTTCATGGCCTACCCCCACCACCCCTCTTTTCTCCAAGACCTATAACTAGACTAAAGTCCTAAAAGACCCTGAAAGTTGAGGTACAAAATATGACCCATGAGGAAATACACTATAGTCCAAAAGACCTGCAAGAGTTTTTCAATCTATATAAATGGAAATCAGGGGAATGGATATTAAGGGTGTGGGATAATGGTGGAAGGACTATAAAGTTGAATCAAGCTGAATTTATTGATAAATAAATATTTTTTTTCTTATTTAGCTGAGATTCTGCATTCAATTTTGTAGTTTGCAGGGTTAGAAAGGGCATTAACAGTTTGTTTGGATGGTTGGCTGAAACATGGATCAAAAGGTGGCTGACATTACCTGAGGTCAAAATGCCAGAACTGCCCTGGTATAATACAGATGCGGTGAGCCATAAGTTTAGAGAGATGGAAATGTTAGAGTGGATTTATTATGGAAGACTTGCTCACACACACCAGGATTGTCCAGAGGACACATCTTTCACCAGCACCTTGAGAAATAAATTCATAAGACTAGCTCCATCATCCCTGAAGAGCTCTGTTATTGTCCTTCTCTGTAAGTCACATGTTACTGTGAGAACTGCTGTCACTGAGCTGGAATCCTTAAACACAATGGGGACGATCAGATCCTGAGTTGGGAGGAGATGTGTGGTGACAGTTAATCACCACAGACAAGGTGGGCATGGCCGCCATAATGGACAGCAGACTCAAAGCAGCAGTCAAAATAATTTGACTCTCAGAAAGTTGGCTAGTAGATCATTGGGTACCTAGAAGTAAAATAGATGGGCAGTCTACTAAATTCTTCTTTGAGATGTATAAGCAGAAGAATCCTAGGTCAAGTGAATTAGAAAGTCTAACTTGAATTACAAAAACAGGGAGTCACAACCCCTTAATCAATTCTCAGACTTGAGACAGTTTACAGAGCCAGAGGCCCCAAATGAGGGAGGGCCAGGTACACTTGGGGAAGGACCCTTTTGCACTGCCCCAAATGTACACTATTAACCTTCCTCCAAGTCTTCCCTAAGGAGACCTACAGCTTTTACTAGGGTGATTGTGCACTGGGGAAAAGGAAATGATCAGATATTTCAGGGATTATTGGACACTGGCTCAAAAGTTACACTAATTCCAGGAGACACAAAATGTCACTCTGGTCCACAGTCAGGGGCTTATGGAGGTCAGGTGATTGATGGAGTTTTAGCTCAGGTCCATCTTACAGACTCCAGTGAGTGCCTGGGCCCCATTCTGTGGTCATTTCCCCAGTTCCAGAATGCATACTTGGAATCAACATTCTTAGCAGCTGTCAGAATCACCACACTGGTACTCTGACTCGTGGAGTGAGGGCTCTTATGGTAGGAAAGGCCATGTGGAAGTCACTAGAACTGTCCCTACCTAGCAAAATTGTAAATCTGAAACAATACCATAGTTCTGGAGGGATTGCAGAGATTACTGCCGTTCTTAAGGACTTGAAGGATGGAGGGATGGTGATTCCCACCACATCTCCATTTGGCCTGTGCAGAAAACAGATAGGACTTGTAAACTTAACCAACTGGTGATTACAACTGCAGCTGCTGTTCCAAATGTGGTATCATAGCTTGAGCAAATCAGCACATTGCCTGGTACCTGGTATGCAACTATTGATCTGGCAAATGCTTTCTTCTCGATAGCTGTTAGTAAGGACGACCAGAAACAGTTTGCATTCAGCTGGCAAGGCCAGTAGTATACCTTCACTGTCCTGCTTCAGGGATATATCAAGTTTCCAGCCCTATGTCACAATCTTTTCCACAGGGAACTTGATCATTTCTCCCTCTCACAAGACATCCCACTGGTCCATTAGATTAATGATATCATGCTGATTGGACCTAGTGAGCAAGAAGTAGTAACTACTCTAGACTTATTGGTAAGGCATTTGTGGGTCAGAGGATGGGAGATAAATCCACCAAAAATACAGGGTACTTTCTACCTAGGTGAAATTTCTAAGTGTCTAATGGTGTGGAGCATATTGAGATATCTTTCTAAGGTGAAATAAGCTGTTGCATCTGGCTGCTCCTATGGCCAAAAAAGAGACACAATGCCTAGTTGGCCTCTTTGGATTTTAGAGACAACATATTATGCATTTGAGTGTGCTATTCTGGCCTATTTACTGAGTGATCATAAAAGCTGCTTGTTTTGAGTGGGGACCAGAACAAGAGGAAGCTCTGTGACATGTCCAGGTGTCTGCAAGCTGCTCTGCCATTGGGCCATATGATCCAGCAGAGCCAATGGTGCTGGAAGTGTCAGTGGTGAATAGGGATGTTGTTTGGAGACTTTGGTAGGCCCTTATAGGAGAATCTTAATGCAGACCCTTAGGATTTTGGAGCAAAGCCGTACCATCCACTGCAGATAACTAATCTCCTTTTGAGAAACAGCTTTTAGCCCACTACTGGGCCTTAATAGAGACTGAACACTTAAACATGGGCCACCAAGTTACCATGAGACTTGAGGTGCCTATCATGAGCTGGGTGTTGCCTGACCTACCAAGCAATAAATTTGGGCATGCACAGCAGCACTCAATCCTAAAATGGAAATGGTATATTAGAGATAGGGCTCAACCAGGTCCTGAAAGCATAAGTAAATTACACAAGGAAGTGGTCCAAATGTCCATGGATCCCACTACTCCCACATTACCTTCTCTTTCCCAGACCAGAGTTATAGCTTCTTGGGGAATTCCTTACAGTCAGTTGACTGAGGAAGAGAAAACTCGGGCCTGGTTTACAGATGGTTCTGCATGATATGCAGACAGCTGCAGCACTACAACCCCATTCTGGGATGTCCTTAAAAGACAGTGGTGAGGGGAAATCCTCCCACTGGTTGTTAATTTTGTTTGAAAGAAAAACTGGCCAGATGTGTGTTTGTATAGTGACTCATGGGCTGTTGCTAATAGTTTGGCTGGACGGTTGTGGACTTGGAAGGAGCATGATTGGAAAACTGGTGACAAACAGGTGTGCAGAAGAGGTAGTGGATAGACCTTTCTGAGTGGGCAAAGAACATGAGGATATTTGTGTCCCATATGAATGCTCACCAGAGGGTGACTTCAGCAGAAGGTTTTAATAATCAAGTAGATAGGATGATCCATCCTGTGGATACAAGTCATCCTCTTTCCACTCTTACCATTGTGCAATGGGCTCATGAACAAAGTGGTCATGGTGGTAGGGATGGAGATTATGTCTGGGCTCAGCAATCTGGACTTCCACTCACCAAGGCTGACGTGGCTACGGCCACTGCTGAGTGCCAATCTGCCAGCAGCAGAGACCCATGCACAGTCACCATTCCTCAAGGTGATCAGCCTGCTGCCTGGTGGCAGGTTGATTACCTTGGACTGTCCTGGAAGGGGCAATTATTTGTTCTAACTGGAATAGATACATACTCCAGATACAGGCTTGTATTCCCTGTATGCAATGCTTTTACAAAAACTACCATATGTGGACTTAAAGAATGCCTTATCCATTGTCATGAAATTTTACACAGCATTGCCTCTGATCAAGGAACCCATTTCACAGCAAATGAAGTGCAGGAGTGGGCACGTGCTCATGGAATTCTTTGGTCTTACCATGTTCCCCATCATCCAGAGGCAGCTGGGTTGACAGAATGGTGCAATGGCCTTTCTAGGTGGCCATATCTTGCAGGGCTGGGGCAGTGTTCTCCAGGAGGCTGCATATGCTCTGAATTAGCATCCACTCTATGGTGCTGTTTTCCCCATAACCAGGATTCATGGGTCTAGAAATCAAGGGGTGGAAATGCAAGTGGAATCACTCACTATCAGCCCTAGTGATCCATTAGGGAAATTTTTGCTTCTTGTCCCTGAAACCTTAAGCCCTGCTCGTCTACAGATCTTAGTTACAAAAGGAGAACTATGAGAAGACACAACAGTGATTCCATTGAACTGGAAGCTAAAACTGCTACCTGGCCACTTTGGGCTTCTCATGCCTACTGGATCAACAGGCAAAGAACAGGATTACTTTACCAGCTGAGGTGATTGATCCTGACTATTAAGGGAAAATGGGACTGCAACCACACAATGGAGGTAAAGAAGAGGTTTCCTGGAATAAAGAGATCCCTAGGACATCTCTTAATACTACCATACTCTGTGATTAAAGTCAATGGAAAACTGCAACAACCCAAACCGGGCAAGACCACCAATGGCCCAGAAACTTTAGGAATGAAGGTCAGGGCCACCCCACCTGGCAAAGAACCAGGACCAGCTGAAATGCTTGCTGAGAGTGAAGGAAACATGGAATGGCTAGTAGTAGAAGGTAGCGATAAATATGAGCTACTACCACGTGACCAGTTATAGAAATGCGGACTGTAATGGTATGACTATTTCCTCCCTGTTTTGTTATGAGTAAGTTTCCATTTGTATATAAGCAAATATCTTGTGTTCCCCTCATTATATGAAATAAGTTGTATTGTTCATGTTACAGTATTTATGTCATAGGATATGAAGTTTAAGAGTGAATGCTACCTAAGGTTTTGCATCCTATTCTGAAGAGATGTAGCATGTTTCCAGCTGTACGCAGGACAGTTAAATATGGTTAGTTGAAACATATGTCAGTTATTGTGTTCTATTTGGGAATTAAAGTGTGATTCAGGGTAATGTGTATAGTTGCCAAGTTGACAATTGGTGGGCTGTGATGGTTAGGTTCTTGTGTCAATTGGGACAAGTGATCATGCCCAGTTGTCTTGCCAGGCAAACACTGGCCTGACAGCTGCTGCAAGGATATTTAATGACTGGTTGATAAACTGGAAGGCTGGTGTATTAAGTCATCAGTGAGTTGATTGCATCTGTGGCTGATTTCATTTGTGATCAACCAAGGCTTGCCTCCCACAAGATAATCCAATCAGCTGAAGTCTTTTAAGGAAGAAGAGGGACTCTTTGACTGCTTCTTCTGCCAGCAAGCCTCTCCTGTGGAATTCATCCAGACCCTTCATCGGAGCCACCATCTTCACAGCCTTGCCGACAGATTTTGGATTCTTTCATTCAAACAGTTGTGTGAGACATCTTTACAATCTAATTAGATTAAACATCATTGATTGCAGAAGACACTCCCCTTGGCCGACTGCACATGTAATCAGCCATGGATGCAATCAACGTGCTGATGGTATAATACACCACATTTCTTGTTTTTTTAAGCAGCCATGAAATGTCCTTGGAGTAACGGGCTAGTGCTTGCTTGACCAGAAAATGGGGCACCATCACCTGGCCAAGTTGACACATGAACCCAACAATAACAGTCTACCCCTTGCCAACTTGGCAGCTATACATATCATTATTAATCTTTAAATAGAATACAATAACAGACATATTTTTTTTTCACCTGACAATACTCAACTGTCCTATATATAACCAGAAACACACTAAATATCTCCAGAATAGGGTGCAAGTTCTTGGGTAACATTCACTCTTAAGCTTGATATTCTATAACTTAAATACTATGACATAAACAATACAACTTATGTCATATAATAAGGGGATAAGATAGAGAAGAAAACAAAGATATTTGCTTTAAGTACAAATATAAACATATAACAAAAGAAGGAGGAAATTTTCATACCATCACAGTCCTCATTTCTGTAAGAGGTCACATGGTCATAGTTTATATTTATCACTACCTCTTTCACTAGCCATTCCATGTTCCCTTAACCCTCAGCAAGCACTTCAGCTGGCCCTGGTTCTTTGCGTGTTGAGATGACCCAAACCTTCATTCCTGAAGTTTCTGGGCCATTGGTAGTCCTGCCTGTATTGGGTTGTTGCAGTTTTCCATTGACTTTAATCACAGAGCATGGTAGTATTAAGAGATGCCCTAGGGATCTCTTTATTCCAAAAAACTCTTTTTAACCTCCATTGTGTAGCTGCAGTCCTATTTCCCCTTGATATTCAGGATCAATCACCTCAGCTGGTAAAGTAATCCTGTTCCTTGCCTGTTGATTCAGTGGCATGAGAAGCCCAAAGTGGCCAGGTGGCAGTTTTAACTTCCAGTTCAATGGAATCATTGTTATGTCTTCTCATAGGAGCAACTCTCCTTTTGGAACTAAGTCCTATAGACCAGCAGAGCTTAAGGTTTCAGGGACAAGAAGCAAAACTTTCCCTAGTGGATCACTAGGGCCGATAGTGAATGGTGCCACTCTTATTTCCATCCCTGGATTTCTGGACCTATGAATCCTGGTTATGGAAGAAACAGCACCACAGAGTGGATACTGATTCAGAGCATATGCAGCCTCCTGGAGAACACTGCCCCAGCCCTGCAAGGTATTTCCACCTAGTTGGCACTGTAATGGGGTCTTCAAAAGGCCATTGCACCATTCTGTCAACCCAGTTGCCTCTGGATGATGGGGAACATGGTAAGACCAGAGAATTCCATGAGCACATGCCCATTCCTGCACTTCATTTGCTGTGAAGTGGGTTCCTTGATCAGAAGCAATGCTGTGTGGAATTCAATGATGGTGAATCCAGGTCTTTCATGATAAATATACTCTAACATTCCCATCTCTCTAAGCCCTTGAATTCCCTCTTCCATTTTATAGCAGGGCAATTCTGGCATTTAGACCCCAGTTAATGTTGACCTCCTTTGATCCATTTTTCAGGCAACCATCCAAACAAACTATTAACACCCTTTCTAACCCCTTAACTATAACATTGAATGCAGAATCTCTGCTAAGTTGGCCCATATCAATAAATTAAGCTTGACCCAACTTTATATTCCTTCCAGCATTATCCCACACCCTTAACATCTATTCCCATATATATTCTCTTGATTTCTGTCTATATAGATTGGAAAACTCATGCAGTTCTTTTGGACTACAGCATACCTCCTCATGGGTCATACTTTGTACCTTACCTTTTGGGGCCTGTTGGCACTTTAGTTATAGGTCTTGGAGAAAAGAGGGTTGTGAGGTGGGCCACGGAAATAAATAGAAGAGTCTTTAAAGCCAATTACTTCAGGGCACGCAATTGCAGTTTTATATGGTGAAACAGGATTAATTTCTCCAGACAGTGGAGTGAGGGCTATTTCTCCAGGGGAGGTGGTTACAGGGTTAGCAGGTACTAAATATTTAATTTCTTTATGTGGAGGTTGGATGGCAGACTCCTCAGGGCAGACTGGAGGTTGGGAAGCTGTTTCCTCAAAGCAGGCTGGAGGTCTAGTAGCTGTCTCCTCAAGGCAGGGTGGAGATTGGGTAGTTATTTCCTCAGAGCAGACCATTAGAGGTTCATCAAGCAAAGACTCAGCAGAATCCAGGGTTCCAATATCCCTATTGCCATCATTGTCTATCCATATGTCCCCATCCCAATTTTCTGGATCCTATTCTTTTCCAACCAATGCCTTTACTTTAACAGTTGACACCCTGAAAATGTTGGAATTTTAGTTTATGTTGTAAACCTGCTACATGCATAATGAGACTCTAGGTCTAGTTTTCCGAGATCTCAAGTCTGTGACCACAGGAAATAAGGTTTTCTTTCAGGGCACACATAGAAACTTTTATTTGTTTCATATGGCATTTAAGGTGCAAACTTGAAGCCTTCAGTTCATACCTTTCTCTCATAACTGTATCCTGCATATCTAAAGCCAGCTAATATAATTATACCTCTTAACTCCAAAAACTCTGTTAAGGTGTCAAAGATACTATCATCCAGAGACTTGCCTTGTATAAGTGTACAATTAGTAGAATCAAATGGTGATATTTTGCATATCTCTGTTGTCATCTCACACCACAGACTGCCAGTACCATCTTGATTATTGGAAATAGACTAATGAGTGCCTTTGAGTTTAATCAGAGTAGAAAGCCACTTGCAAAAACTCATTTTTAAGATTCTGTTTCTCAAGAACCCTTCCAGTACCAAGCTTTATTAGTCAGGTTTCTTTAGGGAAATAGAACAAACAGGGGATATCTGTAAATATGAGGTTTTATAAAAGTATCTCAAGAAACTGTGGGAATGTACAAGTCCAAATTCCACAGGGCAGACCACAAGTTAACAACTCCAATGTAGGTCTTAATGAATCCCCCAAGAGAGGCTTGCTGGATGAAGTGGAGAGAGAGAGTCTGTCTTCTGATTTCTCCTTTAAAACCTTCAGCTAATTAGATTAAATGTCA
The DNA here is from genome assembly GCA_004026745.1 of Myrmecophaga tridactyla. Taxonomy (NCBI): domain Eukaryota; kingdom Metazoa; phylum Chordata; class Mammalia; order Pilosa; family Myrmecophagidae; genus Myrmecophaga; species Myrmecophaga tridactyla. Next base: position 15,913 of record PVIY010010097.1, on the reverse strand, counting down.
CTAATTGTGGGAGACATTCCACTTGGCCAAATACAGATGTAATTAGCTGATGATTTAATATACCAGCCTTCTGGTTTATTAAGCAGTCACGAAATGTCCTTGCAATAGTGGTTAGGACAGTTCTTGCCTGATCACACAACTACACACCATCTCATGAGCCCATTGAGACATGAACCAACCACAACACCATGATTTCCTCCTGAGATAAGCATTGAATAGAATTTAAGAATCTCAGATAAAATAAGATAAAAAATAAAATAAAAAATAAATTAAAAAAAGAATCTCAGATAGGTTTTTAGTGTTGCTTACCTTGTTTCAGGTTTTGTCTACCTTAGAACTCACATATCTTGTTTATTGGTCCATGGGGGCACACAGTTTTCTGAAGTGAGTAAATGGGAAAAGGTAGAGAGGGAGGGGCAAAGGAGAGACAAGGTGAGATAGTCAAATGTTAGACAACCCTTCCCTCCTGTTGCTAACATTTTCCTCACAGTATTTCCAACCTGTGTATGAAAGATACCATACTGGCAGTTCTTTCCAGTGTTCGGGAGAATGGGAATATGCCTGGTATGTTGGACTGGTATAATTTGACCCTGCGTGGGAGGAGTCAACAATCATTATACAGCTACCTTCCTGATTGTCTCAGCTCTGTCAGGGCTTGCCAGAGCTCTTGAGTAGTTTCAGTGGCTGCCATTACCACAGAGGGATATCCTTTCGTCTTGTCAATCTAGACTGGAGGTACTCAGGAGAAATTTTATTTAAAAATAAAAATCCAAGAACAAAACAAAAATATGAAAAGAAAATACAAAATGTAGAAATAAGTGAATTTACAGGCATGATTTCTTACCCTAAGATAAAGGTTTTTTTTTACACAGGATTTTTGGTTAGCACAATTTTAAATCATCATTCCTGGGTCCTTCTCTTCCCTTAGCTTGGTACCAACTCAAAGCAAAGTTTTATTGTTAGTGCTTCAGTCTGCTTGATGTGGTCAGGTCTGGAGGCGCTTAGGGCAATAAGTGGGGTAAATGCTCCAGGAAGCTGAAATTTGGGATTAATCATAATTAATATTCCTTTTACTTAGGATTGTCCTTTACCAGAGATGACTGACAGTGCGTAGAAAACTTCCCATCAGATAGCAATGTAAAATCAGTAAAAGCTGAATCCAGAGGTCATGTTTCAGTGCTGAAGTGTACAAGGATGGTGGATTGAGGTTTGCATCCAGTGGGACTGTTCTTAGCATCATTATACATATTGTTATATTTATAATCAGAAATAATTTTCTCCCACCTCTTCATTTGGCCTTTACTTATTTTTCAGCCCTTAGTGTAGGTGCCTCTTCTTCCAAGAAGATGATTTCTGTTCAGCACCCTGTATGTCCTTTTATGTAGGAGTTGTCATAATTGTATGCTTAATCTAGACTGTAACTCTCCCATGGCTGTCTTGGGGTCTGTTTTATTTACTGTTGTCTCCTCAGAGCTTAGCAAAATGCCTTCCTAAGGAGATGTGTCAAAATATTTGGAAATTTCCTTTTCTTTTCCTCCCTTTTATAGAATCTTTATTTTGAATGGCCAATGTTAAAAATGTGAAATATATGAGCTATTGCTTGTGAATTCATTTGTGTATTCTTGCTGCAGAGATGGAATATCTGGTTCATTGCTATATATGAATTGGACTGTATGATTTGGAGTTTTCTCTCTTTACCAGAGTCATAATGGTGAATCATACTATATCTATCTTTTTGTGTCTGGCTTACTTCACTCAGAATTATATCCTCTAGTTTCCTCCATGTAGTATATGCTGCAGGACCTCATTTTGTCTAACTGCTGCATGGTATTCCATCGTGTCTCTATACCGAATTTTGTTTATCCAGATTGAATGTGGTTAAGATGTCAGTTCTGCCCAAATTGATCTACAAATTCAATGCAGTACCAATTTAAATTCCAAAAAACTATTCTGAAGACTTGGAAAAGCTAGTTATCAAATTTATTTGAAAGGAAAGAAACTTTGAATAGCTAAAGATATCCTCAAAAAGTCAAACAAAATGGGAGGACTAACACTTCCTGATTTTAAAGCTTACTGTAAAGCCACACTGGTCAAAACAGCTTAATACTGGCACAAAGATAGAAGTATTGACCAATTGAAAGCATGGAGATTGACCATAAAATCTATGGTCAATTAATGTTCAACAAGCCCCCCAAATCCACTAAATTGGAACAGAATAGTCTTTTTAAAAAACGGGTTTGGGAGAAATGGAAATCAATGCCAAAAAATGAAAGAGGACCCCTATCCTGCACCCTATACAAAAATTAACTCAAAATGGATCAAAGACCTGAAAAAAGAGTGAAGACCATAAAACTCCTAGAAGAAAATATAGAGAAATATCTTCAAGACCTAGTGATAGGAGGTAGCTTCTTGAACTTTACACCCAAACCAGAAGCTACCAAAAAAAAAGATAAATGCTCCTCAGAATCAAAAGTTTCTGTACCTCAAAGGATTTGGTCAAAAAGGTAAAGAAGTAGCCAACACAGTGGGAGAAAATGTTTGGTAACCGTATATGATAAAGGGGTTATCTTGTGTATATAATGAAATTATACAATTCAACAACAAAAGAACAAACAACTGAAATATAAAATGGGCAAAAGGTAGGAATAGACATTTTTCCAAAGTGTAAATACAAATGGCTGAAAAAGCACATGAAAATATGCTCATCTTCATTAGCTATAAAGGAAATGCAAATCAGAACTACAACGAGATATCATCTCACACCTATAAGAATGGCTGCTATTAAAAAGGAAATTACGAATGTTGGAGAGGGTGTGGAGAAATTGGAACACTTATTCACTGCTGGTGGGAATATGTAATGGTGCAGCTGCTATAGAAAACAGTTTGGTGTTTTTTTGAAAACTAAATATTGAGTTGCCCTACAGTCTGGCTATACCAATATTCAGTATATACCCATAAAAGTTGAAAGCAGTGACATGAACAGACATTTTCACATCGATGTTCTTAATAATGGCACTATTCATAATAACCAAAAGATGGAAACAATCCAAATGCGTATCAGCTGATGAGTGGATAAACAAAATGTGGTACATGCACCAAAAATATTTGTCAACTTGTAAGCCATCTTTAATGTGACAAACAGTAACTTTAGACCCAAGTAAGGTGAGTTGGGTCAAAAGTTAAATAAGCTACCTCTGCACATGAGCTATGTGACTAAGGTCTAAATAAAGGCCTGAAATCTCTTTTTGGCTCACTTATACTTGGGATAAAGAGGCGACACCAGGAAAATAAAAACTTCTGCAAATGGCCCTTCTTTCAGAAAAAAAATAAAGGAACATGATAGTGTAGGAGAAAGAAAATAAGATTGAGAATTAGAAGGCCTGAGCCAGAGCCTTAGGTTTTCATCTAATTATCAGTGTAATCATAGTCAATTTATGCAATCTTTCTGAATGGAAGTTTCCTCATTTGTGAAATGCAGATAAAACAGCTGCCCACCTTCTGTCACAGAGCTCTTCTAAAGCCATAAAAATGCTTTATGGACTTCAAAACACTATGTAGGGAGTAACTTTTAGAACTCTAATATTACAGTGAGAGTTATTATTTAGGGAAGGGCAATCAAGATCCCTGGGGCAGACTCCCAAGGGCCCAAGTTCAACTTGGAGAATTTTTCTTCAGGAACTGTGCTTGGCCTTTAGAACATGATTCCCTCAAAGAGAATGGTCACCTTCATTTTCTTAGACTGTATTGCTTGGTCTTCAGGGAGGGATGGGTAAAATCCTGATATCAGAGACAGTAATAAAGGATTCCTGTATAGATCTGGGATTTGGGGAAACCACGATTGAAGATAAGGAAATAAAGAAAATATCATGGGGTGAGGATTGGAAACATGGTTGAGACTTTATTTTCCACACAAAGTGAACCTGGGCAAGTTGGTTTCTTGGAGACTTTTACCAAGCTGGTGTCTTGCTTCAAATGAGTCCCTATTTAGAATGTAATTAGAGATCAAAACAGTGTCAAAAACTGAAAAATGGAATAAAAATCTTTTTAAAAAATGAGTCATCCCATTGACCTGGCTTCTCTGCAGTTTCTAAGCTGCTTTCTCCCTTGTTATAAGAGCTATCCACGCAGGGGGGACCATGAGTTGCTTTACCTTTAAATTTAGACTTGGGAAAGTTAAAAGCTGTGCAACCTGATCTGAATAGAAATGTGGTCACAAAGCATAAAGAAAGTCAATGAAAACAGGATTTTAATATTTTAGAAACGATTTCCTCTGCTGCATGGGAAATTCAACTAGAACAGCACAGGGGCATGGGAATTGGAAGCAGATAAGAAATCTACCAGGGCAGAGAAGTGAAACAGGTATCTCTAGTTTCACTGTCTATCATAAATAATTGTTAATAAACAGCTCAAATATGGGAAACCTTCCTTTTCTCTTTTAATCTCAAGGAATGAAAAGCACACTTACCTAAAATGCAAGTGAAGTTTTGGAACTGGGTAATTTTGGCCTAGCCATTGTGCTGTTAAACATTTATGTACTAAAACATATTCTTGGAAGATGTCTGAAGCCCTTTGGTTACTTCATATTACTTTCACGTCCACATCTGTTTCCCATTATATACCTCAGATTTTTTCCCCTATTGCTCACTTTCTCATTGAAAAATAATTAATGCATGTATTTATTTTATTATCCCCATCTTTTTAAAAAATGTATAAAATGTGGGCTCTATCCAGAAAAACCCAAATAGAGAGGAGTGATTCTTAATGCTAAAAGATCAAGAAAATCATTTTTTCTTTGATTCAGAAAATAGGGCTGTTAGTTTGGTAGGTGAAAATGTATGTTTGAAACCTGACAAAATGCCAACATATGACATCAAATTGTGGGCCAGGAACACTCCTGTTTTCCTCCAGTGACACGTTAGGAATGCATTTGCTGGGAAAGCATTCCACCGAATTCAGATCCCTCAAGGTGATTAATTGCATCATGTGTCTGCTCTCTGCTTTGAACTTGAATAGCCCAATGTAAATACAAAGTATATTATGATGAGGATAGTGGTGGGGATGCTAATGACAGGATGATAGATAAGAACCTTAGTGAATTGTGACTTTAAGCACTTTAAGAGAATTCAACTTTTTTTTTTTTTTTTGACAGAAGGAAATAATGTTTGAATCCAATGGGAATTCTCTAGGTTTGTTTCCTAGGCATACTGCTTTACTCCCATTCATAATGATTTTCAGCTTTTTACACACATGGTGCACAAATCATTGGTTCCCAGCTCTACATCTGTTTTCCTATCTCTTTGGCTGCCATTAGCAACTGGAAAAAAGAGACTATAAAGCTATATAGCCTATAGTTATCTCTGAACAGATGTAATTCATCACACCTTCTTCTCTTGAATGTATTGTGCAACCAAAGGCTTGCCCCTCTCTCCTAACTTCCAATCAATTTGGGGCCCAAGGCTGGTGTAATCCTCATTGATAAATATGTTTAATGAGACTGGCTGTGAGCATTCATAGCTGAGGGACTGGGGATTAGGTTTTTATCTCATTTCACATCTTAATTAATAATCTGGGAGGAGGCTTCAACATGCTAATGGAATGAAATTTGCCATGTGAACAAATCTAGGAGACCTAGCAGGGAGCAAAGAGAGAGCAGCTTAGAAAGACCCGTGTGGGAAGGCCTTGTATCAGTCTGTCTGATGGCATTGTGCTGGAGAGGGTGTGAATGGAGGGAGCCAGAGGACCAGTCCCTTTTCTGGGGTTGCACTCTGGATCTGAAGGGCCGCAGCTTGCTTGGCCATCCCGCTCAGAGCTCTTTTGCAATGTGTTAGTTACTGCTAGTTCATGCCAAATTTGCAAAAATAATCAGAAACATAGGTTTTCCACATTAAGAAGGAAACCAGAATATAGCAGTGCTCAAACAGACCCAGAGGCAGCTCTTTGTTCATGGGGTGGGCTGTTGGAAAGTATTTCATGAACAGGTTCCACTCTTTGCCCTGGCCATCTGAATTAATGCCCCTGACTTATCAAATGACTTCTAGATCTGTTCTTCTCCTGGTGGGAGCAATCAACCTAAATATTTCTCCAACTGTAAGTGTTGTCTAATGATCTGAAACTCTAGATCTCTGTATTAGGAAAATCTTATCTTGGTATTGTCTCTAGTCCATGTATTCTATTAATGGAATTATTAGAAGCTATGTATTCTGATTTTCCTTTCTTTGGTGATTAAATGCTTTTCCCACAAGATGCATTACCCCTAATTGTCCTGATTTGTGTGAAGCAGGTCAGTTTCAAGAGAAAATGTATTTAGGGAGCAAACATGTTGGCTTATGTATCCTGTCACCTTTCCTGCTGCTTTCTAGGGGTAACTTTCAAGAAATGAATAAATTATAAAGCTAGACCAGGAAAGGAAATTAGGGAGGAAATCAAAAGCCCACTTTCTACAAATAGGGAACCTGAGGCCTGCAGAGGGGACATGCTATGTCCAAGTTTATACAGATCAAAAATGGAGCTGGCATAGGAGGGGATCTCTGCTTCTCAGTCAGTCCCATCTCCCTTACATAGAATCTCTGGGCTGCCCTTTATTTAGACTGTAGAGCACATGTAAGTAATTGGTATGTCTTGGGGAGATTCATTAGAAAGTATATGGCTTTTGATCATTTTATTGATCACAGGGTGAGAGATTTTGAAAATTTAGGAAGAGTCCTACTTTGGACACTATGGAATAAAGAAATGCACCAAAGGTGAAGTAACTTTTGGAGCACTTTGCTGTAGAAAAGATTTCTACTGGAATATTCAGGGGTTCAGAGGATGAACCTATAAGTATGGGGAAAGATTCAAGGAAAGAACATTCATTTTAATTTATAAAGCAGTTTGTTGAGATTTATTCACATACCATACAATCCATTCAAAGTGTACAATCAATGGTTTTTAGTATAATCACAGAGTTGTGCATTCATCAGCACAATCAATTTTAGAACATTTCATTACACCAAAATGAAAAACCCCATACCCTTTAGCAGTCACCTCTCAATTCCTTTATGCTTCCCCAGCTCTACATGAATACTAATCTAATTCTGTCTCTATAGATTACTTTATATTTATATTTTATATAAATTAAATCATACAATATATAGTACTTTGTGTCTGGTTTCTTTCACTTAGCATAATGTTTTTAAAAAATCATTGTTATTTTTTTAAATTACAGAAATTGGAGGTTTACAAAAAAAGGCATGTAAAAAATACAATGAAAACATACAAGCCCCTACTGTTGACATTTTGCATTAGTGTGGCACCTTTGTTACAACTGATAAAAGAATATTAAACATTATTGTTAGCTATAGTCCATAGTTTACATTAGGTGTATTTTCCCATATACCACCTTATAATTAACACCTTGTAACAGTGTCATACATTTGTTATAATTCATGAAAGAAGGTTATTATATTTGTACTATTAATCACAGTCCATTGTCCACAACAGGGTTCACTCTGTTATCCAGTCACATGTTTAATCTTCTAACTTTCCTTCTAGTGACATACACAACCCAAAACTTTCCCTTTCAACTACATTCAGAAACATCACTCAGCACTATTAATCACACTCACAATGGTGTGCTACCATTACCACTATCAATTTCAAACATTTAAAAAATCAACCTTATTAAGAATTCTGTACAAATTAAGCATCATCTCCCCATTCTCAACCCCCATTCTACCCATCCTATCCCCTGGTACCCTATATTCTAGAGTCTAACTCTATGAGTTTGCTTATTTTAATTAGTTCACGTCCGTGAGATCATACAGTATTTGTCCTTTTGTGTCTGATTTATTTCACTTAACATAAGTTCATCTATCTCAAGATTCATCTATATTAGTGCATACATCAGGACTTCATTCCTTCTTATGGCTGAATAATAATCCATCATATGTATATACCACTTTTTGTTTATCCATTTACCAGTTGATAGACACTTGGGTTACTTCCATCTTTTCACAATTGTGAATAATGTTATTATGAACATTATTCAGGGGACAAATGTCTATTCGAGTCCATGCTATCAGTTTTTCTGAATTTTTCTGTGTATATACCTGATAGCAGGATTGCCAGATCATATAGCAATTCTATACTTAGCTTCCTGAGGAACCTCCAAAATGCCTTCCACAGTGGCTGCACTGTTCTATATTCCAGCCAGCAGTGAATAATTGTTCCTATTTCTCCACATCCTCTTCAACACTTGTGGTTTTCCGTTTTTTGAATAGTGGCCATTCTAGAAGGTGTGAGATGATATTTCATTCTCATTTTTATTTGCATCTCCCTAATAGCTAGTGAAGATGAGCATCTTTCAGGTGCTTTTTAGCCATTTGTATGTTCTGTTTGGAAACATATCTATTCAAGTCTTTTGTCCATTTTAAAATTAGGTTGTTTGACTTTTTATTGAGTTGTAGGATTTCTTTATATTTTCTGGATAATAATCCCTTACTGGATATGTGGTTTCAAAATGTTTTCTCCCATTGCGTAGGTTGACTTTTCATGTTCTTGACAAAGTCCTTTGAAGCACAAAAGTTTTTTAGTTTTGAGGAGGCCCCATTTATCTATTTTTTCTTTCATGCTTGTGCTTATGATATTAGTAGAGGTACCACAAGTCTTTTTTTGGATACTGTTTGCTGGAATATCTTTCTCCAGTCTTTCACTTTCAATCTATTTGTGTCTTTGGGTGTAAGATTAGTCTCTTATAGACAGCATATCATTGGATCATACTTTTTTGGGGGGTGTGCATGATCTGGAAATTGAGCCTGGGTCTCCCGCATGAGAGGTGAGCATTCTACCACTGAACCACTCATGCACCCGGATCTTACTTTATTTTATCCCTTTTGCCAATCTGTATCTTTTGAGTGGGGAGTTTAATCCCTTAACTTTCAATGTTATTACTGTAAAGGTATTACTTACTTCAGCATTTTATCCTTTGGATTTTATATATCTTATCTTATTTTCCCCCATTTTTTTTATAATCTTCATTTCTACACTCTTTCAAGTCTCCCTCTCCTGTATTTTCCTTTCAGCATGCAGAATTCCCTTTAGTATTTCTTGCAGGGCAGTTTTCTTTATTACAACCCCCCTCAGTTTCTAGTTGTGATTTTTTATACTCCCTTTAAGGTCAGTTTTGCTGGATAAGAATTATTGGCTGGCAGTTTTTCTTTTTCAGTTCCTTAAATATATCACACCACTGCCTTCTTGCCTCCATGGTTTCTGGTGAGGATTTTGCACTTATTGTGGTTCTCTTGTATGTGATGGATCATTTTTGTGTTGCTGCTTTCTGGTATTCTCTTTATCTTTGGCATTTGACATTGTAATTAATTATGTCTCATGGCAGGTCTATTAGGATTTATTCTTTTTGGAGTGCCTTGTTTCTTGGACATGTATATTTATGTTTCCATTTGCTAATGCTGGCTATCATGGTCAGGTTCATGTATCAGCTTGGCCAGGTGGTCTGTCTGGTTGGGCAAGTGCTGGTTTGTCTGTCGCTGTGAGTACATTTCATAGAATTAAATCATGATCACTTCAGATTCATCCACAGCTGATTGCATTTGTAATCAGCCAAGGGGAGTGTCTTCTGCAATAAGTGACATTTAATCTAATCACTGGAAGGCTTTTAAGGAGGATTCAGAAGAGACAATCTCTTCTTCCTGCTTTGGCCAGCGAGCCTCTCCTGTGGAGTTTGTCCAGACCCTTCATCGGAATCATCAGCTTCACAGTCTGCCGTATGGATTTTGGATTCTACGTTCCCATGGTTATGTGAGATGCTTTTATAAATTTTATATCTATGGATATTTCCTGCTAATTCTCTTTCTCTAGAGAACCCTAGCTAATATACTGATGGAATGCAATATACCAAAAATGGAATGGCTTTTTAAAAGGGGATTTATTAAGTTACAAGTTTGCATTTCTAAGGTCTTAAAAATGTCCAAACCAAGTCATCCAGACAAAGATACCTTGACTCTGAAGAAAGACTGAATGGCATCCAGGATTTCTCCATCAGCTGGGAAGGCACATGGCTGTGTCTGAGCTCCTTGTTCCCAGTTTATTGCTTTGTGCTTCTAATTTCAATGGCTTCCTCCCTAAGCATCTGTGGGCCTTTTCATTTTCTTGACAAAGTTCTTTGAAGCACAAAAGTTTTCCATTTTGAAGAGATCCCATTTATCTATTTTTTCTTTCATTGCTTCTTGGGGAAAAAATTCTGGGTTCTGGCTTGTTTAGTATTTCATGTGAAAATACATGGCAACATCTGCTGGGCTTCTCTCCTGGACTCTGGTTTCAAATGGTTCTCACAGATCCTGTGGGTCCATGTGACATTTTCCTCTGCATCCCCAAATATCTGTGTCTGTTCTCTGTACCAGCTCTTTTAAGGACTTCAGTAAACTAATCAAGACCCACCTTGAATGGGCGAAATCACGTCTCCATCTAATCAAAAGGTCACACCCACAATTGGACGTGTCACATCTCCATGGAAACAATCTAATCAAGAGGTCCCACCCCCCAATATTGGATCAGGATTAAAAGAACATGGCTTTTCTGTGGTATATAACAGTTTCAAACCAGCACAATTTATGTCTTTTGTTAAAGTTGGGAAAATTTTAGTCATTATGTCCTCACATATTCTTTCTACCCCTTTTCCCTTCTCTTCTCTTTCTGTGATGCCCATGACCCAGATATTTACATGCTTCATGCTGTCGTTCAAATTCCTGAGCCCCTGATCTTTTTTTTTTTTTTTTTGCATGGGCAGGCACAAGAAATCAAATCTGGGTCTCTGGCATGGCAGGCAGGAATTCTGCCACTGAGCCACCGTCACACTGCCCCCTGCTCAATTTTTTTCTTTCTTTTATTCTGTCTGCTCTTCTGTTTATAAAGTTTCAGTTGTCCTTTCTTCTAGTTCACTGATTCTTCTACCCCTCCAATGTGCTGTTTTATGTCTCCAGTTTAGTTTTCATTTCTTTTTTGTGTTTTCATTTCCCTAAGTTCTGTTAGGGAACTTAGACTTTCAAATTCTTCTTTATGCTCACCCAGTGTTTCTTAATATCCTTTATCTCTTTGGTTATATTTTCCTTCCTCTCCTTGAATTGATCTAGGATATTTGTTTAAATAACACTGATTAGTTGTTTAACATCCTGTGTCTCCTCTGTAGTTTTAATTTATTTCTTTAACTGGGCCATATTTCCTTTTTCTTAGTACGGCTTGTAATTTTTTGCTGATGTCTGGGCATTTGATTATCTTGATGATTTTATACTGAAGATCAGTTTCTCTCTTCTGCAGAGGATTTTATTTTGATTGTTTTATGTTAAGGCTCTTCTTTGACATTTGGTTCAACTTATTCTAGACTTTTAGAATTGCCCATATTAAAATGATCTGATTTTTCCAGCTCTTCTTTATCTGATTCATTCCCTGGATATGCAGTATAATTTTAGGAGTGCACAATTTTGTAATTCTTTCATGCTCCTCTGTTCCTTCTCTGGGAAGTTTGCTCTTTTTTTGCCTCTCTCTATATATTTTACCTCCTTTCATTGTCTCTAGCTGCTTTTACCAGTAGGGCAAATTTTGAAAAGAGGGTCACCCCTGTGAAGATTTTCCCAAGTCAGTATTTCCCAGCCAAACAGGGCCAGGGACCCATAAAAGGGAAACAGAGAAGCTCCAACATACCCTGGGGAGAGGGTCAGGAATGACACCAGAAGACTCTTTTTTTAACAAAATTCATGCATCAAATATTTATTAAGTCATGATTATATGTCAATCACACTGGTACACTGTTTCAAATAGCTTTGTTACTTCTCTTGTTTCCTTTTCCTGGAAATTTATGAATCCAATCAGCAATACCATATTAATTTTGGTCTTCCCTCCTTTCTTCCTTCAGTTCAATTACCTTCTTCAGAAGGCTTTCCCTAACCCCAGTAGCACCCAATGAGGCCCTATTATTTCCTTAATTTTTAAGTTGGTGTCATGGTCAGGTTAATGTGTCAAGTTGTGGTACCTGTTTGTCTGGCTGGGCAAGTGCTGCTGTGTCTGTTGCAATGAGGACATTTCATAGAATTAGATCATGATCACGTCATCTGCATTCACAGCTGATTCCATTTGTAATCAGCCAAAGGGGACTGTCTTCTGCAATGAGTGATGCTTAATCTAATCAAAGGAAGCCTTTTAAGGAGGATTCAGAAGAGACAGATTCTATTCCTGCTTCAGCTGGCGAGCCTCTCCTGTGGAGATCATCCAGACCTTCCATCAGAGTCATTGCCTTCACAGCTTGCTCTATGGATTTCGGACTCTGCATTACCCTCAGTCACGTGAGACACTTTTATAAATTTTATGTATGTGAATGTTCCCTGTTGATTCTGTTTCTCTAAAGAACCCTAACTAATACGGTTGGTATATATTATATATTTACGTACCATGTAATCATCCAAAGTGTACAATCAGTGGTTCACAATATCATGATATAACTGTGCATTTATCATCACAATCAACTTTTTTTTCTTTTTTGAAAAATAACATACATACAAAATGCAATAAATTTCAAAGCACATTGGAACAATTAGTTGGAAAACAGATTTCAGAGTTTGGTATGCATTACAATTCTGCAATTTTAGGTTTTTACTTCCAGCTGTTCTAAGATACTGGAGACTAAAAGAAATATCAATTTACTGATTCAGCAATCATATTCATTTGTTAAACCCTACCTTCTCTGAATAACTCCACTATCACCTTTGATCTTTCTTTCTCCCACTTTTTAGGGGTATTAGGGCTATGCCCATTCTCACTTTTTCATGTTGGAAAAGGCTATTGATAATATGGAATAGGGAGATGGAACTAGTTGATGTTCTGGAGAGGCTCACCCCTCTACATTTCAGGACTTATCTGGTTTAGGAACCCATTTGGAAGTTATAGGTTTCTGGAAGTTACCCTAGTGCATAGAAACTTTGTAGAATCTTATATAATGCCAGAAGTGTTCTTTAGGATTGGCAGGAATGGTTTTGGTTTTGGTTTGGCAAGTTATGGTAGATAGCAATGTCTAACTGAAGCTTGCATAAGAGTGACCTCCAGAGTAGCCTCTCAACTCTATTTGAACTCTCTCAGCCACTGACAACTTATATGTTACACTTTTTTCCCCCCTTTTGGTCAGGATGGCATGGTTGATTCCACAGTTCCAGGGTCAGGCTCATCCCTGGGAGTCATCTCCCACGCTGCCAGGGAGACTTTTACCCCTAGATGTCATGTCCCACGTAGAGGGGAGGGCAATGATTTCACTTTTAGAGTTGGGCTTAGAGAAAGAGAGGCCACATCTGAGCAACAAAAGAGGTCCTCCAGAGTAACTCTTAGGCATACCTATAGGTAGGCTAAGCTTCTCTGTTACTTATATAAGCTTCACAAGAGCAAGCCTCAAGATCAAGGGCTTGGCCTATTGATTTGGGTTTCCCTATTGTTTGGCACAGTATCAGCGGTTTCCCCAGTGGTAAAGTTTAATAGTTTCGTATTTTTTCTTGCATGCCTCAAGGGACTTTGACAATACTTTTGATTATCTGCTTAATATACTCTAGGATGTATCCAGGCATTAAATTAAGCTACACAGGATTAAAGGTCCTCATTCTTATTTTGGACTCCCTGTGTTTGGGTTGTTTAAATGATCTATCCAGACAGTTTGAGTTACAGTATGTGTTACAGAAAATTGAGGTTCTAGGGAAAAATAAAGCTTTCTTCCTTTGGTCTCGAAGAATAGATAAGATTCTAAAATACAGACAATGCTTTCCTTAACCCTGTATTCTGAATTACCTTAACCTCAACCTGATCAGCTTCATATTTATCTCTAAAAGAGACTCTCAAAATCCAGAAACAATAATTACCACTCTGGACTAAATGTGACTGTTATAAGAGCTTACAATCTAGGCCCCTGTTTTCTTACAAACATTTTCTAAATGAGATCATACAATAATTGCTCTTTTGTTTCTGGCTTATTTATTTATTTATTTGCATGGGGGAGTTGTCAGGAATTGAACCCAGGTCTCCGGCATGGCAGACAAAAATTTTGCCACTGTGCCACCATCACCCACCCTGCTCCTGGTTTATTTTGCCTCACCAATGTCTTCACAAGTTCATTCACAATGTTGCACGCCTCACAGTTTTGCTCTTTTTTATAGCAGCACAATATTTGATCATATGTATACACCATTATTTGTCAATCTGCTTCTCAGTCAATGCATCCTTCAGCCACCTCCATTTATCAGGCATCATGTATAATGTCCAAAGTAAACACTCTCAATTTTAGATAATTTCATTGTTCCCAAGAAAACCAATTATACACCTTCACTAAATAGAAAATCTAAACCTTCCCTTAACTCTTGCCCCTTCCCCCACTTTTTACCCCTGTTATTGCTTTGGTACTGTTGATGTTTTCCTGTTAAACAAAGCCCATAGCATGTAATAGCAGTTTTCCCCCTACATTCTGCACTTCTACACTCTTTGAACAAGATTTATACTTTTGAAGTAGTTCATGCAAGAACTTATTTATATTTGTAGTATTAATCAGTGAGACATATGGGTCTATACAACCATTTTCAATTATGTTCACCTTCAATATAGTAATATTACTTATAGACCCACTAGTGAACTGCCTTTATTTCTATCTATTCCCTTACATTTGAGTTCAACCTCATTAGTAACTGTTCATCCATCTCTAGCTTCCACGTATCTCTAGGTCCCCTATATTCTGTAGTATAAGCCTCTAATTTTACCATTACCGTGGTCATAAAAGTGGAATCTACAGTATCTATCCTTTGGTGTCTGGCTTATTTCACTCAGTATTATGTCCTCAAGGCTCATCCATCTTGTCAAGTGCTTCAGGGCATCATTTTGTCTTACTGCTGCAAAATATTCCATCATATGTATATACCACATTTTGTTAATCCACTCATCTGTTGATGGCTATTTGGATTGTTTCCATCTTTTGGAGATTGTGAATAATGCTGCTATGAGCATTGGTGTGTATATGTCTGTTTGTGCCACTGCTTTCAGCTCTTCTAGGTATATATGGATTGCTATTTCCAGGTCATAGGGCAGCATAATATTTAGTTTCCTAAGGAACTGCCAAATTGTCTTCCATAGTGGCTGCACCATTATACATTCCCACCAGCAGTGCATAAGTGTCCCAATTCCTACACATCCTCTCCAACATTTATACTTTCCTGTTTGTTTAATAGCAGCCATTCTTATAGGTGTGAGGTGATATCTCATTATAGTCTTGATCTGCATTTCCCTTAGAGCTAATGAAAATGAGTATCTCTTCATGTGCTTTTTAGCCAGCTGTATTTGCTTTTCAGAAAAATGCCTATTCATATCTTTAGCCTATTTTATAATTGGGTTGTTTGTTCTTTTGTTGTTGAGTTGTATGATTTCTTAATGTATACAGGATATCAAAACTTTATCTGATGTATGATTTCCAAATATTTTCTCCCATTGAGTTGTCTGCCTCTTCACTTTTTTTTTTTAATTTGCATATGGGCAGGAGGCACCAGGGATCGAACTCCAGACCTCCAGCACGGCAGGTCGGAGCTCTGCCTGCTGAGCCACGGCAGCCACCCCTCTTCACCTTTTTGACAAAGTCTTTTGAGGCACCAAAACATTTGATTTTGAGAAGTTCCCATTTATCTATTTTTTCTTTTGTTGCTTGTGCTTGGGGTATAAAGTTTACAAAGCTACTTCCTATTACTAGGTCTTAAAGATGTTCCCTACATTTTCTTCTAGGAGCTTTATGGTACTAGTTCTTATATTTAGGTGTTTGATCCACTTTGAGTTGATTTTTGTATAGGGTGAAAGGTAAGGGTCCTCTTTCATTCTTTTGGCTATTGATATCCAGTTCTCTCATGCCCATTTATTG
>PVIY010010096.1:5934-70116 GCA_004026745.1 Myrmecophaga tridactyla | reverse complement strand
AGCCCCCAGAGCACATATCTTCCCCTACCCCCACCCAAGTACAGCCCAACCCACCTCTCCTGCACCCCTCCTGAACACTACCTCCCCCTCCCTATTCCCATGCAGGCTTTTGCCAGAGCATAAAGTTTGCAGGCACTTACCTCCATACCTTGGTTACCTCCACCCCCCGACCACAGTGTCGCACAGCCTCACCCCAACCTCCCTGAGCTCAGCGCATCCATTTATGGTACTCCTAAGCCAAGGCATGCTCACAGGCCCCCAATCATGTCAGTCAGCTCTGGGAACCACACTTTACAGCAGTCTTAGAACTGCACATGTGCACAGCCCTCAGCCTCACTTCCCAGCTCTGAGAAAGTGCCGACTTGTTCAGTGAGGTCTCATCAGCCCTCAATGCATGAAAGCATAACACCCACCTGCTGCCACAGCTAGATGCATGCACACTGTGCTAGTTGGAAATGATGTTTGTACCCTAGAAAAGCCATGTTTTAATCCTAATCCCATTTTGTAAAGGCAGCTGTTTCTTCTAATCCCTATTCAGCATTGTATGTTTGAAACTGTAATCAGATCACCTCCCTGGAGATGTGATTTAATCAAGAGTGGTTGTTGAGTTGGATTAGGTGACAACATGTCTCCACCCATTTGGGTGGGTCTTGATGAGTTCCTGGAGTCCTATAAAACAGGAAACATTTTGGAGAATGAAGGAGATTTGGAGACAGCAGAAAATGCTGCAGCACCATGAAGCAGAGAGTCCATCAGCCAGCGACCTTTGGAAATGAAGAAGGAAAAAAACTTCCCAGGGAGCTTCATGAAACAAGAAGCCAGGAGATAAAGCTAGCAGATGACGCTCAGTTCACCATGTGCACTTCCAGCTGAGAGAGAAACCCTGACTGTGCTTGCCATGTACCTTCTCACTAGAAAGATAGACATTGAACTTCATTGGCCTTCTTGAACCAAGGTATCTTTCTATGGATGCCTTAGATTGGACATCTCTATAGACTTTCTTTAATTGGAACATTTTCTTGGCCTTAGAATGGTAAACTAGCAACTTATTAAATTCCCCTTTTTAAAAGCCATTCTGTTTCTGGTATATTGCATTCCAGCAGCTAGCAAATTAGAATATGCACTAAGGGCCCCATGCCTTAGTCTAAGGCTCACCAGGGCTGCACAACCCAGACAAGCACACCCACACAACTGCATCCTTCCTGGCTGCTGGGCATCCACGTTCACAAGCATCAGCATAGCATCCCCAACCTGTGACCATACAGGCCCTGAAAGAAATCACCATACTGAGTGCTCTACCTCATGCCCTGCTCCCTGCTGTATAATCACCCTGCAAATGCAAGGCCCTAGACTACTGAAAGAAATCAACTCCCAAGGTAAATCAATCAAGGTATTTACATGTGACAAAGACAGCAGAAGATCACTAAGAATACCCCCTGCAGAAAGATATAGCCTAATGACCAAATTAAAACACCAGTGGAGACACAGACATTGGAACAACTAATCAAAGATGTTCATACAACTCTACTTAATAAAATAAGTGGGATGGCAAATGATATAAAGGAGATCAAGAAGACAATAGAAGAGCAGAAAGAGGAGTTTGAAAGAATAAATAGAAAAATAGCAGAAATCACAGAGATTAAAGACTCTGTTGGCCAAATAAAAAATATACTAGAGACACAGAACACCAGATTTGAAGAGACAGAAAAAAGAATAAGTGATATAGAGGACAGGATAATTGACTTTGAAGACTCAAAACAGCAAGTGACAAAAAGATGGAAAAATTGAATGGGAACTCAAGGAAATGATAGAGAAAACAAAGTAGGCAAATATAAGAATCATTGATGTCCCAGAAGGAGAAGAGAGGAGTAGAGGGCTAGGAAGAGTACTTGAGGATATAATCGGGGAAAACTTCCTAGCCCTCATGAAGATCATAAATATACAAGTCAAAGAAGCCCAAAGAACTCCAAACAGAATAAATCCAAGTAGGCCTTCCCCAAGGCACATACTAATCAGTCTGTCAAATGTTGAAGAGAGGCAGAAATTCCTGAAAGTGGCAAAAGAAAACCAATCTACTACATACAAGGGAAATAAAATAAGACTCACTCTAGACTACTCAACAAGCATCCTGGAGGCAAAAAGGCAGTGGTATGATATTTTCAAAATCCTGAAAGAGAAATACTTCCATCCAAGAATTCTGTACCCAGCCAAACTGTCCTTCAAAATTGAAGGAGAGATTAAAGTTTTCACAGACAAAGAAGTCCTGAAAGAATCTGTCAACAGGAGACAAGCTCTAAAAGAAATACTAAAAGGAGTTCTGCTGGCTGAAAAAAAAAAAAGGCAGGAGAGGGAGGTCTGTAGGAGGACACAGAATTGAAGAGTACCACTAAGGGTAATTAAGAATAAAGAGAAAGAGGGAAAATAATATATAGATCTGACAAATAAAATAAAAAAGAGAAATTGGTGGAATCAAGAAATACCTTTTCAGTAATAACTTTGAATGTTAATGAACTAAACTTACCAATTGAAAGGTACAGAGTGGCAGAATGGATTAAGAAACACAATCCAACTATATTATGCTTACAAGAAACTCATCTTAGGCACAAGGATACAAATAGATTGAAAGTGAAAGGATGGGAAAAGATTTTCCACACAAGTTTTAACCAAAAGAAAGCAGGAGAATCTATACTAATATTGGACAAAATGGATTTTAAATGTAAAGACATCATAAGAGACAGAGAAGGACACTATATACTAATTAAAGGGTCAATTCACTAAGCAGATATAACAATCATAAATGTTTATGCTCCCAATCAAGGAGCTCCAAAATACATAAAGCACACATTGGCAAAACTGAAGGGAGTGATAGATGTTTCAATAATAATAGTAGGAGACTCCAATGCATCACTCCCCTCTATAGATAGAACAACCAGACAGAAGATCAACAAGAAAATACAGAAGTTAAGTAACTAATAAATGAATTAGACCTAACAGATATATATACATCATTGTACTCCAAAGCACAAAGTCATACATTCTTCTCTAGTGCTCATGGAACATTCTCCAGTATAGATCATATGCTGGGGCACAATACAGGTCTTTATGAATTTAAAACTATTAAAAGTATTCAATACACTTTCTCTGATCAGAATGGGATGAAGCTGGGTCTCAATAACCACCAAAGAATGAGAACATTCACAAATATATGGATATTACATAACACACTCCTAAACAACCAGTGAGTCAAAGAAGAAATACCTAGAAAAATCAGTAGCTATTTGGAGATGAACAAAAATGAGACTACAACTTGTCAGAACTTATGGGATATGGCAAAGACTGTGCTGAGAGGGAAATTTATTGCCTTAAATGGCTATATTAAAGAACAAGAGAGAGAGCAAAAATTGAGGACTTAACAGCAAACCTGGAGGAACTTGAGAGAGAATAGAAAATTAACCCCAAAACAAATAGGAGAAGAGAAATAGCAAAGATTAAAGCAGAGATAAATAAATGGGAGAACAAAAGAACCATAGAAAGAATCAATAAAACCAAAAGTTGGTTCTTTGAGAAAATCAATAAAATTGAAAGGCCAGTAGCAAGACTGACAAAGAAAAAAAGAGAGAGGATGCAAATAAACAAAATTAGAAATGAGAAGGGGTGCATTACCATAGACTCTAAAGAAATAAAAAAAAATCATAGTCGGATACTAAGAACAACTATACACCAACAAACTAGACAACTTAGATGAAATGGACACATTCCTACAGATAAACAAATGAGCTACACTGACTCAGGAAGAGTTGGAAGATCTCAATAAACCAATCACAAGTAAAGAGATTCAAGCAGTCATAAAAAAATCTTCCTATAAAGAAAAGCCCAGGGCCAGATGCCTTCACAGGCAAATTTTATCAAACATTCCAAAGAGAACTAACACCAACCCTGCTCAAATTTTTACAAAAAATTGAGGAAAAAGGAACTCTAACTTATTTTATGAAACTAATATCATTTTAATACCAAAACCGGATAAAAATCCTATAAGAAAGGGAAACTACAGGCCAATCTCCCTGAAGAATATTTATGCAAATATTATCAATAAAATATTAGCAAATCAAATCCAACAGCACATTAAAAGAATTATACATCAAGACCAAGTGGTGGTTACACCAGGAATGCAAGGATGGTTCAACACAAGAAAATCAATTAATGTAATAGAGCACATTAACACGTTGAAAGGGAAAAATCACATAATTAACTCGATTAAAAATTTCAGGAACCTACTTTGATGATTTGGGAAAGATAACTACCAAATTCATCTGGAAGGTAAAGAGACCCCATATAGCTAAAAGCATCCTCAACAAGAAGAACGAAGTGGAAGGATTAACAATCCTTGACTTTAAAATCAATTATAAAGCCATAGTAGTCAAGACAGCATGGTACTGGCACAAAGACAGAAGAATTGACCAATGGAATCAAATCGAGAGTGCAGAAATAGGCCACCAAATCTATGGTCAACTGATTTTGACAAAGCCCCCAAATTGTCTGAACTGGGACAAATAAGTCTTTTCAATAATTGAGCATGGAAGAATGGGATATCAATAGCCAAGAGAATGAAAGAAGACCCCTATCTTACATTCTATGCAAAAATTAACTCAAAGTGGATCAAGCATCTAAATATAAGAATTAGCACCATAAAGCTTCTAGAAGAAAACATAGGGAAACATCTTCAAAACCTAGTAATAGAAGGGAGCTTCCTAAACTTTATACCCAAAGCACAAGCAACAAAAGAAAAAAATAGATAAATGGCAATGCCTCAAAATCAAATGCTTCTGCACCTCAAAAGACTTTGTCAAAAAGGTAGAGAGGCAGCCAACTCAATGGGAGAAAATATTTGGAAATCACATATCAGACAAAGGTTTGATTTCCTGTATATAAAAAGAAATCATACAACTCAACAACAAAAGAACAAACATTTCAACTATAAAACGGGCTAAAGATATGAATAGGCATTTTTCTGAATGGCAAATACAAATGGCTCAAAAGCACCTGAAGAGATGCTCATTTTCATTGGCTATAAGGGAAATGCAAATCAAGACTACAATGAGATACCATCTCACACATATAAGAATGGCTGCTATTAAACAAACAGGGAAACTATAAATGTTGGAGAGGATGTGGAGAAACTGGGACACTTAGGCACTGCTGGTGGGAATGGATAATGGTGCAGCTACAATGAAAGACTGTCTGGTAGTTACTTATGAAACTAAATATTGAGTTGCCTATGAATCATCAATAGCACTACTTGGTACATACCAAGAAGAGCTGAAAGCAACAACATGAACAGCCATTTTCACATTGATGTTTATAGCAGCATTATTCATAATTGCCAAAAGATGGAAGCAAACCAAATGCCCATCAACAGACAAATGGATCAACAAAATGTGGTATATACCTATGGTGGAATCTTATGCAGTAGTAAGGCAAAATGATGTCCTGAAGCACATGACAAGATGAATGAGCCTTGAGGACATAACGCTGAGTGAAATTAATGAGACAAAAAATGACAGATGCTATATGATTCTGCTTTTATGACCAGCATAAAGGTATGATCAGAGGCTTATAATACAGAATATAGGGGACTTAGAGATGCTTAGAAGCTAGAGATGGGTGAAATGTTAGCTAATGAGGTTGAACTCCAATGTAAGGGAATAGATAGGAGTGAAGATGACTCTCTAGTGGGTATAGAAGTAATATTGCCATATTGAAGATGAACAAGATTGAAAGGGGTTGTATAGAACCTACGTGTTCCCACTGACTCACACTAGAAATATCAATGAGTTCTTGTAAGAATTACTTCAAAGGTGTGATTCTTGTATAAAGAATGTTTAAGTCCAGGGTACAGGGATATGCTATGAGCTATGTTCAAAAGGAAACCATCAGCAATACCACAGCAGCAGCAGAGGCAATAATGGGGTGAAGGACAAGAGTTAACAGGAGGTTTAGATTTCCTAATTGGTGAGGGTGTGTTTATTGGTTTTCTGTCTCCTGATAACAATGAAATTATCTAAAATTGAGAATGTTGATGGACTGTGGACTTTGGGCCCTCTATGTGATGCCCAATGAATGCAGGTGGCTGAAGGATGCACTGATGGAGATGTAGATTGGTGAACGAGGGTGTATACGTATGAATGTTGTGCTGCTACAAAAAAGAACAGTGTCATGAGGGATGCAATGATGAGAATGAACATGTGGGACATTTTAGAAGGCAAAAGAAGCCAGGAACAAAAAATATGGTACAGTCACCTATAGAAAATGATTAAAAGAAAACAGGGGCCTAGATTGTAAGCTTTTACAGCAGGCACATTAAGTCTGGAGTGGTGGTTATTATTTCTGGATTTTGAGAGGCTATTTTATATATATAACTTGAAATTTAGAGATAAGAATGAAGCCCAACAGGTTGGGGTTAAAGTAATTCAGAACATGGGGCAAGGAAGACAGTGTCTATATTTTAGAACCATACATACTCTTTGAGACCAATGCAAGAAAGTTTTATGTGATCTGGAACTGAAATTTTCTGTAGTGCATAATCTAATTCAACCTCTGTGTATACCTCATTTAAACTGAAACATAGGAAGCACAGAATAAGAAAGAAGTTCTTTAATACTGTATAGATTATTATAATGCCTGGAAACATCCTAGAGTATATTAAACAGACAATTAAAAAGTATTGGCAAAGTCCCCTGAGGGAAGGGAGAAAGAGTATGGAACTACTAAGCTTTACCATCAGGGAATCCCCTGGTACTGTGTCAAACCTTGTGGATACCCAAATCAATAGGCCATGCCCTCGATCATGAGACTTACTCTTGTGAAGCTTATGTAGTTAGCGGAGAAGCTTAGACTACCTATAGGCATGCCTAAGAGCTGCCTCTGAATGACCTCTATTGCTGCTCAGATGTGGCCTCAGTCTCTCTAAACCCAACTCTGCAAGTGAAATCATTGCCCTCCCCCCTAGGTGGGACATGACATCCAGGGGTGAAAGTCTCCCTGGCGATGTGGGAGAGGACTCCCAGTGATGAATCCAGATCTGGCACTGTGGGATCAACAATTCCAACTTGGTCAAAACGGGGAAAAAAGTGTAATTATAAAGTATAAGTGACAGAGAGTTCATATAGAGTCAAGAGGCTACTCTAGAGGTTGCTGTTATGCAAGCTTCAGGTAGACCTTGCTACCTATCATAACCTCCAAGACCCAACCAGGACCTTTCCAGCCAATCCTAAAGAACACCTAGGGCAATATATAAGATTCCACAAGGGTGCCAGGCACTAGAGTAACTTGCCAGAAACCTACAACCTCCAGATGGGTCCCTGGTCCAGATAAGTCCTGAAACCTCACCTAGCCTCTCCAGAACATCAGATAGTTCCATCTCCTTACCCCATATTTGTGA
Organism: Myrmecophaga tridactyla; assembly: GCA_004026745.1. NCBI lineage: Eukaryota > Metazoa > Chordata > Mammalia > Pilosa > Myrmecophagidae > Myrmecophaga > Myrmecophaga tridactyla. The sequence goes on along the minus strand of PVIY010010096.1, from coordinate 62,678 downwards.
CAGACCCTTCCAGTATAAAAAATTTAGAATTGCCATAGCCTAAACAACCCCAAAGAGAGGTATGGAAAGATCAAAGGTGAAGGTGAAATTATCCATAGAAGATAGGACTTAACAAATGAATATGAATGCTGACTCATTAAACTGATATCTCTTTTCATCTCCAGTATTTTAGAGCAACTAGAAGTAAAAACCTAAAAATCTGAAATTGTTAAAAAAAAATTAAAAGAAAGAAAGAATTGGAAGTGGGAATGCTTCTTTCACTATTTCATTTAATAAACCGCTTGAAAAATTACCTTTCAATTCTTGAAACTTTGAACTAAATGCATGTGTTATCAAAAGAAATTTACTAGAGTGTTTATATTAACATTATTTTAATAGCCAAAATTTGGAAACTAAATTTCCATCATAATGCATCTTAAGAATTTTATTTAGTTATATATTGCTATATAAAAAATTACATTTAAACTTAATAGAAGAAAACTCAAATATTTATTATCTCTCATAGTCTCTGAGATTTTGGTACCAGAAGTGGAGGGCTGCTGTATTAGTTTGTAAGTGCCAGAATGTAATATACAGAATTGGAACAGCCTTTATAAAGGGAATTTAATAAGTTACAAGTTTACAGTTCTAAACCTATACAAATGTTCAAACTAAGGCATCCAGGAAAAGAAACCTTAATTCAAGGAAAGTTGATAGGTCATGAAAACTCTGTCAGCTGGGGAGCCATATGACTGGCATCTGCTGGTCCCTTGCTTTTGGGCTCCATTGCTCTCAGCCTCTGTCCTGTGGGGGTCTGTCACTTTTTTTCACAAGAGCTGGCTTTCATCTCTTGGCTTCCCTTGACTCTCTCCAGGTTCTTGCTTGCTTAATATCTCAAGGTGACATCTTCTGAGCTTGTAGCATCGCCAAACATCTAGATCTCTGTTCTCCAAGTGTCAGCATCTGTATCAGCTCTACTCTGAAGTTTCTGTTGCTCTCTCCCTATTGGTTCTCTTTTTCCCAGTTCTGAGTTTTCTCCAAAATGTTTTCCCCTCTAAAAGGACTCCAGTGACCTAATCAAGATGCACCTTGAATGGGCAGAATCACATATCCATCTAATCAAAAACTCACATCCACAATTACGCTCTGGAGATAATTTAATCTAAAGTTTCCACCTACAATATTGAATCAGGGTTAAATGAAATGACAAGCCCCAAAAGATTGAATCAGGATTAAAACATGGCTTTTCTGGGATACATAATACTTTCAAACCAGCACAGCTGCCATCTGCCAAAACAAAATCTAAATTGTGGGAGTGACTTTGGAAACAGGTGTGAGTGGAATTTTGAAAAGCTATAAGAATTTTGAGGCATATATAAATTCAAGTGTAAGTTCCTTAAACTCAATGTTCACATAATTTTTCATTCTGAGGAGGCTGCTGTGAAGACTGAAAAAAGGAAGGTGAAGAGTATCTTATTGGATTTTGGAGAAAAGGGGATCCTTGCTATGAAGTGGCAGAAAGTTAATCAAAACTGTTGCTTGTAATAGTTATTTGGAAGGTAAAAAATGTGTCTAATGAACTGAGTGACCTAGTTGAGGAAGTTTCCAGTTGGCATGTTGAAAGCACTGCCTGGTTTCTTCTTGATGATATAGTACAATGCAAAAGAAGAATTGTTAAACAAAAAGGAGCCAGAACTTGATAGTTTTGAAGATTTACCAGCCTTTTCAGGTGGCAAATGAAGCCAAAATTAAGAAATGATTTCTGAGCAATGATTAATCCATGGCACACTTAAGAAAATGGTCCAAAGATGAAGCCAAAAGTGGGATTGTAAAATAATTTTTGAGACCTCAGCCATAAAACAGCTTTCCAAGAGATTAAGGCTGTTTCTCACAGTTTCTCCCAGTCACACAATGGGGCTTCAAGAAGGCTTAAGGAAAATTTCCCCTCAGCTATTTTAACAGAAGCCCAAGGAAGAGAAGGGTAAATCTCGAAGAGATTTGTGGGTCTGGCTGTTGTCTAAGGAATAAATTAAAATAAGATTTAGAGAAGATTCACACAATGTAATAGAATTATATCAATAGCAATCTGTTAGCTTAAGCTGAAAGTGTCAGAAACAAAATAAAATGAAAAGAAGTCTCTAGGAAAACAGAACAGAGGGGAGATACATGTAAAGATTATGAAATTTGTATAAGAACTATCTCACACAGCTGTGGAGATGAGCAAGTTCAAATTCCATAGGACAGGCAATAAACTGGGAACTCTGGTGAAAGTTTTTGATTAATTACCCAGGAAAGGCTAGTGATCTAAAGTAGGGATGGAAATTCTTTCTTCTGACTGCTGAAATCACCACTTCTCCTTTTAAAGCCTTCAATTGATTGGATGAACTGTCTCTCTCACTATTAAAGGCAACCTCAGTTGATTTTAGATTAAATCAACCATTGATGCAACTTACTGATGATTTAGGTATATGAAATCTCACAACCACAATCAGACTCATTAATGTGGAACAACTGGAAACCATAGCCTGACCAAGTTCACACATGAACTTAATCATCACAGCCCATCCTTGTCAACTTGGCACCCAGGCATATCTCCTTAAACTATAGCTAATCTCTAAATAAAAGCAATAAAATTCCTATTTCCCCATAACAATACTCAACTGTCCTTCATACAATCAGAAACACAACAAACTGTCTCTAGAATAGAGTGCAAGTCCTTGGGTAATATCCAGTTTTAAACTTGATATAACTTAAATACTTTGATGTGAAATTAATACAACTGATGTCACACAATAAAGGGATAAGATCAGATTTGTTTTATGTATGTATATACAAACATATTCATAACAAAACAAGGAAGAAATATTCAAAACCATCACAGTCCTCATTTCTTTAACTGGTCATATCATAACTGATATTTATAACTACCTTCTTCCACTATCTATTTCATATTCTCTTTACCTTTAGCAAGCACCTCAGTTGGCCAGGGTTCTTTACCTGGTAGGAGGGCACAAATCTTAATTTCTAAAGTTTCTGGGCCATTAGCAGTCCTGCTTGGAATGTATTGTTTCAGTTTTTCATTGACTTTAACCATGGGCATGATATTACTTAGAGACACCCTAGGGAATCTCCTGTTTTCCAGGAAAACACTCCATTGTATGGTTGCAGTCCTATTTCCATTTTTTTATAAGCTCATGCATAACTTCTATCCCTGCTAACATGGTCATTTTCCTTATGAGCCACTGGGCAATGACAGGAGTGTCTGGGGAAGAAGGATATCAGGTTTCTATAGAATGAATCATCCTGTCCACGTGATTATTAAAATCCTTCTCTGTTAGGTCACCCTTTGGTTGTACATTCATATTGGACTCAAATATCTTCATGATTTTTTTCAATTCAGAGGTCTAGCTATATACCTATTCCATAGATCTTCTTGTCATCAATTTTCCAATCATGTCCCAACCAAAGTATTAGCCACAGCTCAGGAATCAATAAGGGCTAGTACTTCTGGTCATTTCTCCTTCCAAATAATTGAACATCCAGGTATACTACTCACAGTTTTGACCACTGGGAGTATTTCTATTTACTACTTTTCTTCAGGGATGCCCAAGAAAAGGGTGCAATGCTGCAGCTGTCTACTTTTGTGTAGTGCCAGCATATCATGCAGAAACAGTTGTAAACCAGACCTTAGTTTAATTTTCCTTAGTCAACTTAATCATAGGAAACTCCTCATGGACCCACAGGTATGAATTGGGAGAATGAAAGTATATAGCAGAAGTGGATGTTATGGGCATGTGGGCCGCTTACTTCTGCCTTCAGGACCCACTTGAGCCCTATCTCATATACACCACTCCCATTTTATGATGTACTACATGCCCACATCTATGGCTTGGCAGGTCAGACAATACCCAGTTCATGATAGGCAGCTCAGATCTCATGGTAGCTGCATGCCATGTGGTTGTGTTCAGTCTCTATTAAGGCTCAGTAGGAGGCAAAAAACCATTTCTTAAAAGAAGAGTAATTATCTGTAGAGGATGGCAGGATATAGCTCCAAAACCCTAAGGGTCAGCATTAGGGACTGCCATAGGCTCTAGACAGCATCTCTATTTGCCACTGACACTTCCAGCACCATTGGGTCTGCTGGATCTAATGGTCCAAATAGCAGAGCATCTTGCACAGAAGCTAGGCTTGTTAGAAAGCCTCCTCTTGTTCCAGTCCTCATTCAAAACTAGCAGCTTTTTGAGTTCACTGGATAAATGGGCCAGAGTAGCACACCTAAATGATGAATATTTTGTCTCTAAAATCCAAAGAGGCCAAGTGGATATGGTATCTCTTTTTTGGTTGTAGGAGGGACCAGATGCAACAGCCCAACCTTAACTTTTTAAGGCCTATCTTAGCATGATCCACACCACTGGATGCCCCCAAATTTCATTAAGGTGGAAGGCCTTAGAATTTTTGTGGAAATTTTCTCCCACACTCCGACATGCAAATGACTTACCAACAAGTCTAGAGTAGTTGCTATTTCTGGTGTACTTGGTCTAATCAACATGATATCATCAATAAAATAGACTAGCGTGATGTCTTGTCGGAGGGAGAAATGATCAAGGTCCCTGTTGACAAGATTATGACACAGGGCTGGAGAGTTGATATATTCATGATACAAGACAGTGAAGGTATACAGTTGGTCTTGCCAACTGAAAGCAAACTGTTTCCGGTGGTCTTTACTAACAACTTTTGAGAATAAACAGCATTTTCCAGATCAATAACTGTATACTAGGTAAAAGAGCATATGAGATTTGCTTAAGCAATAATACCACATCTGGAACAGCAGCTACAACTGCTGTATCCTTCAATCCTTGATGGTGGCACTAATCTCTGTGGTACCTCTAGGGATGCAGTAGTGGTTTTGATTTACTATTTTGCTAGATAAGAGGTGGTTCTAGCGGCTTCTACTGGCCTTACATACTATAATAGCTCTCACTGCACAAGTCAGGGAACCAATGTTGGGATTCTGGTACTTACTAAGTATAGCTATTCCAATTATGCATTGCAGAACTGGGTGAATAACTGCAGAATGGATTCAGGGAGCCCTGGATCCACTATAAGAGATAGACCTGAGCTAAAACTCATTCATCATCTGAACTTTATAAACCCCTACGTGACTGATGGACTGCAGTAATGTTTTGGGTCTCCTGAAATTAATGTCATTTCCAAGCCTGTGTCTAATAGTCCCTGAAATATTTGTTCATTTCCTTTTCCCCCATGCACAGTTACCCTAATAAAAGGCTGAAGGCCTCATTGGGGAAGGCTGGGAGAAAGATTAATAGTATAAAGTTTGACAGAGTAGTGGGGTCCTTCCCTGAGGGAACCCAGTTTTCCCTTCATTGAAGGTGCTATGGGTTTGTAAACTGTCTCAAGTCTGGGGATTAATTAAGGGGCTGTGACTTGCTGTTTTTGTAATTCAAGTTAGGTTTTGTTAACTTGACCTAGAACTCTTCTACTTATACAGAAAAGGTAAGAATTTAGTAGACACTCCACCTATTTTACTTCTAGGTACCCCATGACCTACTAACCAATACATAGATCTCTGCAAGTCAGATTACTTTGCTTATTGCTTTGAGTCTGCTGTCCATGATGGTAGCCATGCCAATCTTGTCTTTGACAAGTAAGTGCTATTCCTTGCCTTCAGCCAGCCCAGGATCTGATCAACCACATTGTGTTTAACTATCTAAGTTTGGTATCAGCAGTTGCCACAGTAATATCTGACTTACAGAGAAGAACAACCAAAGAGCTCCTTGGGGATAATGGGGTTAGTTGTACAAATTTATTACTCAGAGTCCTGGTGAAAGATGTGTCCTGTGGACATTCCTGGGGTAGATGAACAGGTCTTACATAATAAATCCATTTTAACATTCCAGTCTCCCTAAGCCTTTGTATCCCCTCATCTACATTATACCAGGGCAGTTTTAACATTTTGATTGCAGGCAATGTAGGCCACTTTTCAATTTATGATTTAACCAACCACCAAACTGCTAGAGCCTTTTCTAACTCCTCAAGCTACACATTGAATCCAAAACCTCTGCTTAGTGGGCCTGTATTAATAAATTCAGCCTGATCAAACTTTATATTCCTCCCACCATTATCACACATTCTCAATAGCCATTTCCACACATATTCCCCTAATGTGTGTCTATATAAATTAGAAAAATCATGCAGTTCTTATGGAGTGAAGTGCACCTCCTTATGGGCCACACTTTTTACCTCACCTTTTGTAGCTGTTGAGATTTCAGTCTAGTTATAGGTTTGTAAGAAAAGAAGTGTGGTGGGGTGGATCACCAGAAAAATTAGAAGTATCTTGTAAACCAAGTATCTCAGTACATTCCATTGCAGTTTCATCTGGTGTAACAGGATTAATCTCTTCAGACAGAGGAATGAGGGCTCTTTCTTCATGGGAGGTAGTCACAGGTTTATCAGGCACAGCAGGGTTAATTTCTTCATTAGATGGCAGATTCCTCAGGGTGGACTGGAATTCTTGAGGCTGGTTCCTTAAGGCAAAGACTCATAGAATCTAGGGTTTCAATTTCCTCACCACCATCATTATCAACCTGTAGGTCCTCATTCCAATTTTTAGGATCCCATTCCTTTCCAATCGATGCCCTCACATTAATAGTAGACACCCTACAGTGTTGGCAATTTAGTTTACATTGCAGTTCAGACACTTCACACAATGAGGCTCTGGTTCTGGTTTTCAGCAATCTCAAGTTTATGGCTACAAGAAATATTTTTTTATTTCATGACACACATAGAAACTTTCACATCTTTCATGTGGCACTTAAGTTGAGAATTTGAAGCCTTGAGTTCATCTCTTTCTTTTACAACTGTACCAGCATATTTAGAAACAACCAGCCAACATCATATCTTTTAACTCCAGAAAATTCTGTTAAAAAGTCAGAAACATTCTTACTCAGAGCCCTGTCCATTATAAAGCATTTGAGTAGCTATATCCAGTGTTGCTACTTTGTGTATCTCTATTGCCAACTCATGCCATGGACTATCAGTTCATCTTTTTAAATGCTGAGATATCTTTACACACCATAAAATCTATCCAAAGTATGCAATGGTTCACATATCATCACATAGTAGTGTATTCATCACCATGATCATTTTTAGAAAATTTGTGTTACTCCAGAAAATGAAATTAAAGTAAAAAAGAAACACCAAAAATCTTGTACCCCTTAGTTCTCACTCTTATTGACCACTAGTGTTGCAATCTACCCAATTTTGAGATGTATTGGAACAAAATTAAACATCCAGAAATAGATTCATACAAACATGGGCAAATGATTTTTTTCTTTTACAATATAGTTATACAATCATTTTCAAAGACCAGGGCTACTGAATTACAATTCAACAACTTCAGGTATTTCCTTCTGGCTATTCTAAAACATTAGATTCTAAAACGAAATATATATTTAATGAGTCAGTAGTCACAGTCATTTGTTAAATCCTAATTTCTTAGTTACACCTCTTCCCTCGCATTTGATTTTTCTCTCAATCTTCAGGGCTATCTGGGCAATAACCATCTTAACTTCTTTGTGCTGGAAATGGGTGTTGGCATTCTAGGGTAGATGAATGAACCTGTTGTTCTTGGATGTTCTGGTACTTCTGAGTTTCAGGATTTATCTGGCCTAGAATCAATCTGGAGGCCTTGATTTTGTGAGAAAATAAACTTACTAAGAAAAACCTTTATAGAGAATTAGATAGCACCCAGGGCACTTCCTAGAGTTCTCAGGAATACTGTTGGTAGTGACATGGCATACTATGGTAGTTTGAAATATCTGGCTAAAGTTTGCATAGGAGTAGCCTCCAGAAATAAATTTTAAATATTTATTTAAAATATTTTAGCCACTGAAACTTCATTTTGTTCCATTTCCTTTCCCCATTTTGGTCATTCTCAATCCCATGATGCCAGGGCCAGGCTTATCCCTGGGAGTCATGTCGCACATTGCCAAGGAGATTTATACCATGACCCCCAAAAGAGGGAGGGTAGTGAGTTTATTTGCAGAGTTGGCTTAAAGTGAGAGGCCATTTCTAAACAACAAAATGGACTCTCTGTGGGCGACTCTCAATAATAATTACATGCAGATCTAGCTTTGCCATTGTAGAAATAAGTTTCATAAGGGTAAATCTCAAGATCGAGGACTTGGCTTATTATATTCCCCAGGTGGAGAAGTTTAATACTTGCACATTTTATCCCAGTCATTCAAGGGAACTTGGAAAATACTTTTTTATTTTCTGCTCAAAATATTCTAGGATATATTGAAGCATTACATTAACTTGTACAGAATAACAAGATCTCATTTCCTACTCTAGTTTCCATGTAATTATGTTGTCTAAATAAACTGACCTAGCAGGTTATATTAAATGGTATGCTACTATTTTAAAAAGAGTGAAATGTGACCTCTGCTATACAGCATACAATATATATATATAATAGTATGCATACATATAATAGCATGCTACAAAAAATTTAAAATTTGGACCAAATAAACATCTCTCCCTTTGTTCTTCCACAGAGGATGAGATTTTAAAATGCAGACAATATCATCCTTTACCCAGTATTCTGATTTACCTTTATCCTAAATATGTATCTCTAATTGTAGTCTCAGCTCTCTTACAGCTTCTTTTCCAATTCCTCAATGGAGTGACGCTGACTTTCAGAGATGCAGAACTCTGAAGGTGTCAGGTGTTACACAGATACCCAGTGTTCCAGAGAACTACCTGATTATACACAAAGAGAACAGCACCTCAAAATTTGTAAATGACAGTTAAAACTCAGGGAGAGATGTGACTGCTATAAGAGCTTACAATCTAGGAACCTTTACAATGAGTCTTACTTGAACATACTCTACTCCTTAATTATCAATTGCCCAATCCCTGCCACTTTATATCCCCTGATAACCTATACACTTGAATTCAATTCTCAGAGTTTGCTCATTGTAGTTAGTTAATATCGGTGAGACCATACATTATTTGTTCATCTTTTCTGGCTTTTTCATTCAGGATAATGTCATCAACGTTCATTCTCCTAGTTGCATGCTACATGATTTCATTCCTTCCTGCTGCCACTCATTATTCTGTGGTATATATTCACTGTGTTTCAGCCTTCCATTCATCAGTGTACTCTTAGGCCACCTCCATCCATTGAAAAGCATGAAAAAAAATGCCACCATAAACACAAGTGAGCAAATGCCTATTCATGTTCCTGCTTTCAGTTCTTCCAAGTCTTCGTCTACTAACAGGGTTGCAGGAATATGTGTCAACCCTATATTGAGTCTCCTATGGAATACCCACTCTATGCTTCAATGTGGGTGTGCCATTCTGCTTCCCTGTGGTATAATAACATATTTATCCCTAAGGTCTAATCACACAGTCATGTATTCACCATCACAATCCATATAAGAATATTTCCATTTCTCCCACAAAAAAAGAAAAGGAGAAAAGAAATAGAAAGAGAAGGAAAAAACAGAAACAACAACAGTGAGAATCCCATACCCTTCCATTATATCCTTGTCATTATTGAAATTTATCTTTGATATATTGCCATTGTTACAATTAATGAAAGAACACTACAATGTAATTGTTAACCATGGACCTTAGATTGCATTAATTGTATTTTTTCCATATACAATCCCCTTTTAACACCTTACAATGAGGACCTGATATTGTTCTCCCTCATGTAGAAACTTTCTTATATTTGTACATTTAATCACCATCATTGTCCATTCTAGATTTTGTTATGTTATACAGTTCTAGTTTTTATCCTCTATCTTTCCTTCTGTTGTCATACATGCCCCTAGCCTTCCTCTTTCAATCTTAGTCATCTTTAGCTTTGTTCAATATACTTACAATTTTGTGCAACCATCACATAATATTGTGCTATCCATTTTTTTTTTTTTTTTTTTTTTTGCAGTGAAACCTGTTGAATGTTCTGTACTCAAGTGCCCAAACCCTCTTTCTATGTTATGATAACCTGGTTCTCAACTTTAACTCTAAGAATTTGTTCATTATAGTTTTAGTGAGTCCATACAGTATTTGTTCTTTTGTTTCTGGGTTATTTCACTCAACATAATGTCCCACCTTCCAGAGCAGTTGCATGATTCTACAGTCCCATCAACAGTGAATGAGTGTACCTATTTCTCCACATTCTCCCCAGCACTTGTAGTTTTCTGTTTTTCTGATAATGGCCATTCTAGGAGGTATGAGATGGTATCTCATTGTAGTTTTGATTTGCATTTCCCTAATCACAAGTAAAGTTGAGCACCTTTTCATAGTTTTTTGAGCCATTTGTATTTCCTCTTTGGAAAAGTGTCTGTCCAAGTTTTTTGCCCATTTTTCAATTGGGTTGTTTGTCTTTTTGTTGTTGAGTTGTAGGATCCCTTTACATATTCTGGATATTAAACCCTTTTCAGATATGTGGTCTCCAAATATTGTCTCCCATTGTGTAGGGTGCCTTTTTATTTTTTCATGACAAAATACTTTAATGCACAGATATGTTCAATTTTGATGAGATCCTATTTATCTATTTTTGTTTCATTGTTCATGCTTTGGGTATAAGGTCTACAAAATCAATTCCTATCACAAGATTTGTGAGATATTTCCCTACGTTTTCTTCTAAAAGTTTGATGATCTTGGCAGTTTAAGTCTTTAATCTTTTTCTTTCTGTTTTGTTTTTGTTGTTGTTGTTATTGTTGTTGTAGGTGTCACATTTCATTCTTTTTCCATGTGACTATCCCATTATTGCAGCACCATTTGTTGATTTTTGGGGGGGGCGGGAGTGCATGGACCAGTAATTAAACCCAGGTCTTCCACATGGCAGGTGAGAAGTCTACCACTTAATTATCCTTACACCCCCCTTTGATCCATTTTGAGTTTATTTTTGTATAAAATTTGAGATAAAGATTCTCTATCATTCTTTTGGATGTGGATATCCAGTTCTCCAAACAGCATTTGTTTAAGAGGCTGCTCTGTCCTAGTTGAATTGACTTGACTGCCTTATCAAAGATCAATTGGCCATCAATAAGAAGGCCCACCTCTATACAGTGTTTGATTCCACTTGTCAATACATCTATCTTTATGCCACCATGCTGTTTTGACCACTGTAGCTTTGTAATATGCTTCAAAGTCAGGTGGTGTAAGACTTCCCACTTCATTTTGTTTCTCAAGATATATTTAGCTATTCAGGGCACACTGCCTTTCCAAATAAATTTGATTTCTGATTTTTCTATTTCTGCAAAGTAAGTTGTGGGATTTTGATCAATATTGCATTGAGTCTGTAAGTCGATTTGGGTAGAAGTGACATTTTAAGTATATTTAGTCTTCCATTCCTTAAACATGGCATATCCTCCCATTTATTTAGGTCTTCCTTGATTTCTTTTAGTACTGTTTTATAGTTTTCAGTGTATAGGTCTTTTATGTTCTTGGTTAAATTTATTCCTAAATATTTGATTGTTTTATTTGTTAATGTAAATGGATTTTTTTTCTTGATTTCCTCCTCAGATAGTACATTGCTGGTATATAGAAACTCTACTGATTTTTGCCTGCTGATCTTGTATCCTGACACTTTGTTGTATTCATTTATTATCTCTAATAACTTTACTGTAGACTTTTCAGGATTTTCTATATAGAGGATCATGTGATCTGCAAAAGTGAAAGTTTTGCTTCTTCCTTTCCAACTTGGGTGCCTTTAATTTCTTTTTCTTGGACAACTGGTCTAGCTAGAACTTCCAGCACAATGTTGAATATCATTGGTGACAGTGGGCATCTTTTTCTTGTTCCTGATCTTACAGGGTAAACTCTCAATCTTTACTAACTGAGTAGGATGTTAGTTGTGTGTCTTTCATAAACTTCCATTATCACGTTGAAGAAGTTTCCTATTATTCCGGTCCTTTGAGGGGTTTTCATAAGAAAGGATGCTGAATTTTGTCAAATTCCTTTTTGACATCAATTGAGATGATCATGCAGTTTTCCTCTTTAATTTGTTGATGTGGTGCATTACCTTAATTGATTTTTTTGTGTTGAAACACCCTTGCATAGCTGGCATAAAACCCACTTGGTCATGGTGTATAATTCTTTTAATGTGCCGCTGGATTCAATTTGCAAGAATTTCATTGAGGATTTTTGCATCTATATATATTAAAGAAATTGGTCCGTAATCTCTTTTCTTATAGTATCTTTAGCTGGCTTTGATATTAGGGTAATATTGGCATCATAGAATGAGTTAGGTAGCATTTACTCCACTTCAATTTTTTGAAACGTTTGAGCAGGATTGGTATTAATTCCTTCTTAAATGTTTGGTAGAATTCACATTGTGAATTGTGAATGAAGCCATCTGATCCTGGTCATTTTTTGTTTTGTTTTGTTTTGTTTTGTTTTGTTTGATGACTGATTCCATCACTTTACTTCTGATTGGTTTGTTGAAGTCTTCTATTTCTTATTGAGTCAATGTTGGTTGTTCATGCTTTTCTAGGAAGTTGTCCATTTTGTCTAGGTTGTCTAGTTTGCTAGTATATAGTTGTTCCTCTCATTATCTGTTTTATTTCTGTGGGGTCAGTAGTTATATGCCCCCTTCTCATTTCTGATTATCTATTTGCTTCCTCTTTTTTTCAATCAGCTGAATTAAGATTCGCCAATTTTATTGATTTTCTCAAAGAACCAACTTCTGGTTTTGTTGATTCTCTGTATTGTTTTCATGCTCTCAACTTTATTGATTTCTGCTCTAATCTGTTATTTCTTTCCTTCTATTTGCTTTGGGATTAGATTGCTCTTCTTTCTCTAGTTCCTTCAGGTGAAAAGTAAAGTCCTCTATTTTTGCTCTTTCTTCCTTTTTAACATAGGTATTAGGGCAATAAATTTCCCTCTCAGCACTCCCTTTGCTGCATCCCATAATTTTTTTTTGTATGCTGTATGGCAGAGGGGGTCACATTTCATTCTTTTTCCATGTGAATATCCCCTTATTGCAGCACAATTTGCTGAATTTTTGTTTGCTTGTTTTTTCATTTGTTTGCTTGCTTGTTTGAGAAGTACATGGGCTGGGAATCAAACCTGGGTCTCCCGCATGTCAGGTGAGAATTCTACCACTGAACTACCCTTGCACCCACTGCATCCCATAATTTTTGGTATGTTGGATTCTCATTTTAATTTGCCTCAAGTTATTTCCTGATTTCTCTTGTAATTTCTTCTTTGATTCACTAGTCGTTTGAGTGTATTGTTTAGCTTCCATTTATTTGTGAATTTCCAGTCTTCCACCTGTTATTGATTCCCAACTTCATTCCATTATAATCTGAGAAACTGCTTTGTATAATTTTGATCTTTTTAAATTTATTGAGAACTGCTTTGTGACTTAACATCTGGTCTATCCTGGAGAATGTTTCCTGAACACTCAAGGAAAAAAGTGCATTCTGCTGTTGTTCGGTGCAATGTTCTGTGAATGTCTAAGTCTAGATCATTTGTTGTGTTATTCAACATCTCTGTTTCTTTACTGATCTTCTGTCTAGACATTCTATCCATTGATCAGATTGGTGTGTTGAAGTCCCAAACTATTATTATAGAAGTGTCTACTTCTTTCAGTGCTGTCAGTGTTTTCTTCATGTATTTTGGGGCACTCCAGCTCAGTGCACAGATATTTATGATTGTTGTGTCTTCCTGCTGAATTGATCCTTTTATTAATACATAGTGTCCTTCTTTATCTCTTTTAATTACTTTATATTAGAAGTCTAATTTGTCTGATATTAATATAGCTACCCAACTCTTTTCTGGTTGCTGTTTGCATGAAATTTCATCTTCCAGTCTGTCATTTTCAGCCTGTTTTTGTCCTTTGATCTAAAGTGAGTCTCTTTTAGATAGCATATAGATGAATCCTGTTATTTTTATTCATTCTGCCAATCTATGTCTCTTGATTGGAGAATTTAATCCATTAACATTTAATGATATTTAAAGTACTTTCTTCATCCATTTTGTCATTTGGATTTTATATGTCACATCTCACTTTTATTTTTTTCTCTCTCTCTCTCTTTTTTTACCTTATTCATTATCCTCACTGCTAATGCTCATTCCTACACCTTTCTCCAAAACTCTTTCTCCTGTCTTTTCTTATCTATCTATAATGCTTTCTTTACTATTTCTTAAAAAACAGGTCTCTTGCTCACAAACTTACTCAGTGTCTGTCTGTAAATATTTTAAACTCTCCCTCATTTTTGAAGGACGGTGTTGCTGAATATAGAATTCTTGGTTGCCAGTTGCTCTACTTCAGTGGTAAGGCAGTCTTACCACTGCCTTCTCACCTTCATGGTTTCTACTGAGAGATCCACACTTAGTTTTATCAAGCTTCCCTTGTATGTGATGAATTGCTTTTCTCTTGATGCTTTCAGAACTCTCTCTTTGCCTTTAACATTTGACAATCTGATTCATAAGTGTCTTAGAGTATGTCTATTTGGACCTATTTTGTTTGGGGTGCATTGTGATTCTTGGATCTTTAATTTTTTTTTCATGAGAGTTGGGAAATCTTCAGTAATTATTTCTTCCATTATTCTTTCTGCCCCTTTACCTTTCTCTTCTCCTTCTGGGACACCCATAACACACATATTCATGTGTTTCATGTTGCATTCAGTTCCCTGAGAAGTTGCTCATATTTTTCCATTATTTTTCCTATCTGTTCTTTTGTGTGTAAGACATCAGATGTCCCTTCCTCTAGTTCACTTCTGCCTTTTCAAATCTGTTGTTGTAGGTCTCCATTGAACTTTTCATCTCTTCTATTGTGCTTTTGTTCCTGTAAGTTGTGCCATTTGTTTATTCAGGCTTTCAAGTTATTTTCTACGGACACCTTGCATCTTCATCTTTTTTCCCACATTTTCCTTCAATGTGTTGAATTGATTTAGAAGATTTGTTTGAACATCTTTAATTAGTTGTTTCAACTCCTGTATCTCAGTTGAGGTGTTAATTTCTTCCTTTGGTTGGGCCATATCATCCTGCTTCCTGGTAAGGGTCCTGATTTTCTTCTGGTGTCTAGGCATCTGATTTTCTTGTTTAGTTTACTCTGGATTTTCTCTCTTTTGCATAGATTTTTGTTGCTGTTGTTGGTTGGCTTTGTTCTTCCTCTGTTCTGTCTCACTGACTACTTGTCAAGTTGTCTCACCCCTGGTCTCCCCCCAAAGCCAGATGTCCACAGCAACCTGCTTCAGGGATTCTCTGAAAAAACCCTCCAATTACCTTGCACTTTCCATTCTGCCCAGCAGATGGTGTTATTCAATAACTTAATTTTCCTCAGAAGCTATGTCTTGTAGCCCAGTTACCTTTGGCCAGATGAGACTGGGACTATGGGCATCCTGTGCCTTCCCTTTGCCAGCCAAAATCTGGCTCAACATGGGGCTGTGTCCACCACATTGTTTGTAGCAGAGAATGACCCCAGATGACCCAGTCTTCAGCTGGCCCATAGGTAGGGATCATTCTGTCTGCTGTTATTTCCCTCAGGGATTGGAGGGGGGTAAGGCTTTCAGACCCAAGACTGGAATTATAAAATCTGTCCATATTTTCTCAAGCTCTTTATCCTTCACCAATGAGGGCCTTGAAATGGCCTCCCCAACCCCCTGGATTCCAAATGGTAAGCATCTGTCTCACGGCTATGAGAGAATTTATATTCTGTGTAATTGGGGGTATCTTCATGGCTGTTTCTGTGCCCTTTCTGTGCTGTGTGTGAGACAAAGTGAAGGAGAGGGGAGAGGACTGGCTGATTAGGTATGGAGATCTCTTACACTATATGATTCTCTCTCTTCATTTCAGCATTTGCAGGGTCCTTCTCCAGGATATACCTTCTTTCCACAGTTCTGAAAAATTCAGAATTGTCTTCTTTTTTTTTCATTGAATATCCAGGAAAGATTTTCAGTAGCTGTTTATTTGCCATGTTGATGACATCATTCTATCAGTGCCATCTTGATTGTTGGAAATAGAATCATTGGTACCTTTGAATCTAATCACATTAAAAAACAATTCCAAAAATGCTAGAATCAATTCAGAGATCTAATTCTTAAGATTCTATTGCAATTGTCATTTGCATTATGTAATGTTTAGCAGCAAACCTGGTCTCTACACACTAGATACCCATAGCAACCTTCCAGTTGTGAAAGTCAAAAATATCTCCAGACTGCAAACTACTCTCTGGAGAGCAAAATCACCTGGTTAACAACCAAACCACTGATCTAGTGGAAGAGGCTTGAAAAGATAAAGCTCGTAGAGCAGAATGATAATTGTGTATCTTTGGAAAAGATGAGCTCAAGAATTTAATGTGAAATAAGAATAAGGAGACAGTGAGGCTTTGCAGAGTTGGAAAGGCAACTACTTAACAAATTCAAGCATTGATCTATATGTGCAACATTGCATCCAGAATTGTTAATGAGACATATTTGTCATATTTCTTTGCATTCCAGTCTTATTGTCCCCAGCCATAGAATTATTATTTTTAGTTTTAAATAGACTTCATTTTTCAGAGCAGTTTAGATTTAAAGAAAAATTGAGATGATATTACAGAATTCTGACATAACTGTACCCAGCTTCCCTATTAATAACATCTTACATTAGTATGGTACATTTGTTACAATTAATGTACCAACAGGCATACATTATTGTTCAGTAAATGCCATTCCTTATCCAGGTTAAAATTAGTTTTTATCTAAGTCCTTCTTCTGTTCCAGGATCCCATCCAGTATACCACATTATATTTAGTAATCATGTTCTCTTAGGCTCCTCCTACCTGTGACAATTTCTCAGAGTTTGCTTGTTTTGATGACAATTTTAAGGAGTAGTGTGGTTAGTAGTGTGGTTAGTTAGGTATTTTGTAGAATTCCTCCCTACAGGGATTTATCTGGTGTTTTTATTATGATTAGACTAGAGTTATCATTTTGGGGGGAGGAATACCACAGAGGTAAAATGCTTTTTTCCTCTCATCTTATCAAGGGTACATATTATCAACATAACTTATCACTGTTGACGTTGACCTTAATCACTGGAATGAGGTAGTGTTTGGCAAGTTTAACTACCATAAAGATATTTTCCTTTACTCCCTTTCCATTCTGTACTCTTGGGAATGAACTCAGTTATGCTCCACTTCTTTGAGGGCAGAGTATCTACATAAACTATTTGGAATTATTCTCCACAAGAGATTTGGTTTTATTTTCCCCCTATTTACTTATTAATTTAATTTATGTATGTCAGTATGGACTCATGGGTGGCTATTTTATACTTTTGCTGTAATCCAATGCTATTTTATTTTCTTGCTCAAATTATTTCAGCTTTAGCCACTGGAGCACTTTCATTTGGTTCCCATGTCCCTGTGGCATACACTCATCAGTATTGTTGTTTTCCTTGGTTATATATATTTTTTATGAGTACTTCCTTACTTTCAGGTACTACTATATACTCCAGGCTTTCCTTTCCCAGTCCTAGGATCAAGTATTTCTCCAAGAAACCTGCTTCACTTTATTGGAGAATGGTATTAGAAACCAAGATCTGAGCTGTACTTATATGAAATCCAGAAAAGCCATGTTCTTTTAATCAAATCTGTGGGGACAGCCCTATTCTTTTGTGGGACCTCTTGATTAGATTGTTTCCATGGAGATGTGATCCAACCATTCAAGGTAAGTTTTAATCCACTTACTGAAGTCCTTTAAGAGGCCCCAGAGTGTTTAGAAAATCTAAGACAGAAAATGTCCTGGCAGAAGCCAGAAGGTCCTACAGGAATTGATGGAGCCATTTTGAAACCAAACCAGGAGAGAATAACCAGCAGATGTGGCCATGTGCTTCCCAAGTGACAGAGGAAACCAGATACAACTGACCTTTATTCAGTGATGGCTTTCTCTTGTTAATGCATTTATTTGGACATTTCCATGGCCTTAGAATTGTAACTTGTAACTTAATAAATCCTCTTTGTAAAAGCCAGTCCATTTCTGGTATATTGCATTCTGGCAGCTTTAGCAAACAGTAACAGAACCAGTCCATCATTTCAAAAACAGCCAGGCTTGGAAGTGCAAGGATTTCTGGAAAGTCCTATCATCTGATGGCTGTGATCCTTGTATTCTGCATGGAAATCTGACAAGTTTGTTGTGGGTCCTACATAAATGGAACCACTGCCAATATGGATTAAATAGAACAAAAAAAGGGGGGGGTAGATTGAAGGAAAAATAATTTTATAGGCAGAATTGTAGAAGCCAAGATCTGGAGCCAAGGTAATTCAGGCCAAGAGAGAGGGCCCACCCATGCACATGGAAAGAGTGATTTACCCCAGAGCTTACAGGGGGGAGCCTGGCTATCCTTTTGTTCAGGAACAGTTTTGCTATCCAAGGCTTCAGAGAGATTGATGATAAAACATTTTTCTGTAGATGACTGTCAAGCTTTGAAGTCTAGTGGAGTTTGCCCTGCAGGTTTTCAAAACGGTTTGGGATCTTTGATTTCCTTCCAATTTCTACCTAAGGCAATGGGAACATTTATTCTATGACTGTCACTCATTTGTATATCAGAAGCAAATAACTTGTTCTAAGTTTCACAGGTCCACAACTGGAGAATTTTGTCTAGAACAAACCATACTTGCAAATGATTGTGATTAGACTTGTACTTAATATTGTCATTGACATGATTTAAGGTTTTTGTGACATTGTGATGGAATGAATGTATTTTGTATTTGGAAAGAACATGTCTTTTGAGGGTCCAGAGGATGGAATGTGATGGTTTTGAACTATTATGCACCCCCAAGGAGCTATGTTATTTTAATCCAATCTTGTTGGGGCAGATCTATTGTTAGGTAGGACCTCTTCATCATTTCCATGGAGATAGGATACACCCAATTCAATGTGGGTTTAATCATCTTTACTGGTGTCCTTTATGAGAAGATAAAAGGCAGAAAGAAACATTTTGGAGAGAGCTCAGAGACAGAAATGTTCTAGAAGGAATGAGCAAGTACACACAGAACTCCAGAAACATTTTTGGAGAGAAGGGCTACAGACATGGCCCTGTGCTTCCCACATGACAGAGGAACCCCGGATGCTAACAGCCTTTCTTCAGAGTTAAGGTATCTTTGTCTGGATGCCTTAATTTGGATATTTTTATGGTATTAGGACTGTAAATTTGTAACCTAATAAATCCCCTTTGTAAAGGCAAATCCATTTCTGGTATATGGCATTCCAGCAGCTTTGGCAAATGGATACATGGACTCTATGTGTGCTTGTTATTACTGGGAATTGTTGCTTTTAGGCATTCTCAGCTGACAGAGGGGCAAGCAAATACATGTATATATACATATCTCTATAAATATTTATATATGTAACCATCTGTATCTATATTAAGCTAAATATGAGTTCATACTAGTATCTCCAATTCTAATCCATTACCACATGATAATTCTTGCCTCCTTCCTTGCCTATCTGTAAATCCCCACTTCCATAACAAAACCATAGTTCCTGCCATCTATCATCCATTTACTGAATTCTTCAATTCCAGTATTATACATGTCTAGCAGTATCATAATTGTTATTTGTATCCCCCTTGGGGAAATACTTTTCAATAAGAGGGGATTTATTTAGTTAATGTATAGTTTTTCAGAGGTAAGGCAGCTAGCTTTCAACTGAGGTTCTTTCTTACATGGAAAGGCACAGGGCAATCTCTGCTGACCTTCTCTCCAGGCCTCTGGGTTTCAACATCTTTCCCCGGGGTGATTTCTTTCTGCATCTCCAAAGGCCTGGGCTGAGCTGTGAGTGCCGAGATGAGGTTTACTGAGCTGCTTGGGCTGTGTTATGTTGAGTCTCTCATTTAAGCACCAGCCAATCAAATCAAACATCATTCATTGCAGCAGGCATGCCTCCTAGCTGACTGCAGATGTAATCAGCAACAGATGAGGTTCACATGACATTGGTTCAGATCCACAGCAATAGATCTAGGCACCTTCACCTGTCCAAGTTGACACCTGGATCTAACTACCACACCCATTCAGGGAGATCATTTCATACTTTTATAGAACAATTATATTCTCTTGTCACAGTCTGTATTCTTTCCTGGGATTCCCTCATCACCTATGTAATTTTTTTTTTAATATTAGCATAAATTAAGTTTCACTCTGTGCTGTAAATTTTATGGATTGTGACAAATGCATATCATGTATCCACCTTCCTTAATTCCTGCAATTACTGACCTTTACTGTCTATATAGTTTAGCCTTTTCCAGAATGTCATATAATTGGAATCACATCGTATATAGACTTGCAGTTTGGATTCCTTAAGTTAGCAATATACATTTAAGGTTCATTTATGTCTGTTTTTATTACAGATGTTCTGGGTTTACAGAATAATCATGTATAAAATACAGAATCCCATATACCACACTATCATTAACACACTGCATTGGCATGGTACATTTGTTACAATTGATGAATGCACATTTTTATAATTGTACTATTAACTATAGTTCATGGTTTAACTTAAAGTTCACTATTTGTGTTCTGAAGCTCATCGATTTTAAACATTAGTAAAAGCATTATTCTGTTACTAGATGCACCTAATATTTCCCCTTTTAGCCACATTCAGATGTATATTTCAGTGCTGTTAATTACATTCATAGTGTTGTGCTACCAGTGCCACTATCCACTACCAAAACATTTCCATCATTCCAAATATGAACTCTCTCTAGATATGTATTTTTAGGTGCATGACCCAGGAATCGAACCCAGACTCCCACATGAAAGGCAAGCATTCTAACACTGAATCACCCATGCACCCAGGAACTCCATACGTTTTAAACCTTATCTTCCTATTCCCTATTCCAACCCCCCAAGAGCTCTTTCTTTATCTAGCTGTGTGTATTAAAAGTAAGTAGTGCTGGACAGTGCAACAGTGGCTCAGTGGCAGTGTTTCTTGCCTACAATACTGGAGACCTTGGCTCAATTCCCTGTGTTCAATTCCAAGAGCCTGCCCATACAAAAAAAAAAAAAGTAAGTAGTGCTGTGATGATTGGGGGCAGTGTTAGAGATGACTATTCTTTGTCAACTTTCTCTGTGTAGGCACCAGATGACAACACTCCATGCAGATAAGGGAGCATAGGCCAGAGGGTCAGGTTCTGGGCTCTCCAGAGTGCCCCCATTGTGTCCTTCATGCTATGCTACTATTGACACTCCCTAAGATATTTTTAAGTATTTCTCAAGGCTTTCTTTGTTTTTGTAATTAATTTTAGGTGCAGATTCAGCCTAGGAAGGATCAACAAAATTGAATTTCATGTTTCTTTGTGGGTAGAGAGTGAAAAGGGATGGGCTGCTTAATAATAATTTCTTGGAGAATATTTGGACTTCTTAATATCTTAAGCAAATTGATTTTGGAGTATTTCACATCACAATATTGTCAGTAATGTCATTCACAGAACTGACACACTCAGATAGTCCATTCCAGAAATCAAGGGGATGGTAGAAAACTTGTTAAGATTAGTCTGAACAGGATGGTGGAATAGGATAGATCAAGTTCACACCTGCTCCAAAGAACAGCTTCATAAGGGACAGAATAAAGACTGGGAGTGTGATTCCAGGGTGTAAGTGATCTGGGAGGGTCCTCTATACCACAGAGGGAGTCCCTGGTTGAAAAAGCAATAGAATTGAGACACAGAGAATCAGACACCAGCCAGCTAGTGCAAATAGCTTAGCACATCCATTGCCAGAGAGAGACCTGGATCCCTCAGGGGTGCACAGACAAGGATACAGGGACAAGGAAGCACCAGCATAGAGTCTCTGATCCATATTTATACCTGCACAGCAACCCATCACTGCACTGTTGTGCCTCTCCTCACACCTGCAACTTGCTCCACACCCATCCCACAAATACAAATCTTTAGACTACTGAAGGAAATCAACATTCAAAGTAACCCTATCAAGATATTTACATTCCATGAAGACAGCAGAAGATCACTAACCACATGAAGATGCAGACAGATACAGCCCAGTCTAATTAATTAAACACCAAAGAATACATAGACTTTGGAACAATTAATCAAAGACGTTCATCTAACTTTGCTAAATAAAATCGGTAGGATGGCTAATGAAATAAAGGAGACAAGAACACACTATAAGGGTGGGCCATGTGGCTCAGCAGGCAGAGTTTTCACTTGCCATGCCAGAGACCAGTGTTTGATTCTTCATGCCTACCCATGCAAAAAAAAAAGAAAGAAAAGAAACACTCTATAAAGAGGATTTTGAAAGAATAAATAGAAAAATAGCAGACATCACAGAGATTAAAGATGCTGTAGATGAAGTGAAAAATATACTAGAGACACACAACAGCAGGTTTGAAGAGGCAGAAGAAAGAATAAGTGAACTAGAGGACAGGACATCTAATTTTGAACACACAGAAGAGCAAAAGACAAAAAAAGATAGAAAAATTGAATTGGATCTCAGGGAAATGATAGACAAATCAAAGTTCACAAATATAAAAATAATTGGTGTCACAGGAGAAGAAGAGAAGAGTAAAGGACTAGGAAAATTAGTGGAGCATACAATGGGGGAAAACTTCACAACCTTTATAAAAGACACAAGTATGTAAATCAAAGAAACTGAACAAACTCCAAATAGAATAAATTCAAACAGGTCTACCCCAAGACACATACTAATCAGACTGTCATATGTTGAAGAGAGAAGCAGAAAATGCTGCAAGTGGCAAGAGAACAACAATCTACTACATATGAGGGAAATCACATAAGACTGAGTTCAGACTACTCAAATGGCACTGTGGAGGCAAGAAGGCAGTGGTATGATATATGTTAGACCCTGAAAGAGAAAGACTTCCAGCCAAGAATTCTGTATCAAGCCAAACTGTCCTTCAAAACTGAAGGAGAGATTAAAATTTTCGCAGACAAATAAAGCCTAAGAGAATATCTCAACAAGAGATTACTCTGCAAGAAATAGTACAGGGTTCTGCTGGCTGAAAATAGAGACAGGAGAGTGAGGTCTGGATGAGGACACAGAATTGAAGAGTACCTGTAGGGTAACCTAAAGGATAAAAAGAGAAAGAAGGAAAAGAACATATAGAGCTGACAAATAAAATCCAAAGTATGGGATGATGGATTCAAAAAAGGCCTTTACAGTAATAATTTTGAATGTTAATGGACCAAACTTACCTATTAAAAGATACAGATTGGCAGAATAGATTAAGAAATATAATCCAGCTATATGCTGCTTAGAAGAGAGCAATCTTAGGCACAAGGGTACAAATAGATTGAAAGTGAAAGGATGGAAAAAGATGTTCTATTCAAGCTATAACCAAAACAAAACAGAAGTAGATATACTAATATCAGATGAAATAGACTTTAAATATAAAGACATTAAAGAGACAAAGAAGGACACTATATATTAATAACAGGGACAATTAAACAAGAAAATAACAATTATAAATGTCTATGCTCCCAGTCAAGGAGCTCCAAAGTACATGAGCTAGACATTGGCAAAACTGGAGCAAGTAATAGATATTTCAACAGTATTAGTAGGATACTTCAATACACACTGTCCTCTATAGACAAAACTATCAGACAGAGGATCAACAAAAAATAGAGAACTTAAACAATTTGATAAATGAATTAGACCTAGCAGACATATATAGGGCATTACACCCCAAAACAGTAGGATATACATTCTTCTCTAGTGATTATGGAACATTCTTGAGGATAGACCATATGCTAGGACACAAAACAGTTCTTTATAAAGTTAGAAACATTGAAATTATTCAGAACACTTTCTTTGATCACAATGGAGTGAAGCTGGAAATCAATAACTGCCAAAGAACAAGAACTTTCACAAATATATAGAGATTAAATAGTACACTCTTAAACAATGAGTTGGTCAAAGAAGAAATTGCTAGAGAAATTGAGAGCTATCTGGAGATCAAAAAAATGAGAATACAACATATCAGAACTTATGGGATGTGGCAAAGGCTTTGCTGAGAGGGAAATTTATTGCCCTAAATGCCTATATTTGAAGAGAAGAGCAAAAATTGAGGACTTGACTGCTCACTTGGAAAAACTTAAGAAATAGCAAACTAACCCCAAAGAAAATAGAAGAAATGAAATAACAAATATTAATAGGGAGACAAATGAATGGGAGAACAAAAGGACAGTAAAATCAATAAAACCAAAAGTTGGCTCTTTGAGAAAATCAATAAAAACGATTGCCTGCCATGCTGGAGGTCTGGAGTTCGATCCCTGGTGCCTCCTGCCCATATGCAAAATTAAAAAAAAAAAAAGAAAGAAAAAAAGATAATAGGGGGATCATTATCACAGACCCTGCAGAAATTTAAAAAATCACATAAGGATACTATGAATAACTTTATAACAGCAAACTAGACAACTTAGGTGAAATGGACAAATTCCTGGAAACACACAAACAAGCTACACCAACTCAAGAAAAAATAGAAGATCTTTAACAAACCAATCACAAGTAAAGAGATTCAAACATTCTTCAAAAATCTTCCAACAAGGAAAAGCCCAGGGCCAGATGGCTTTGCAGGGGAACTTTATCAAACATTCCAAAAAGAACTTACACCAATCCTGCTCAAACTTTTCCAAAAAAATTAAGGAAGAAGGAATACTTCTTAACTCATTTTATGAAGCTAACATCACTTTAATATCAAAACTGGGCAAAGATGCTACAAGAAAGGAAAACTATAGACCAATCTCCCTAACGAACATAAATGCAAAAATTCTCAACAAAATATTAGCAAATTGAATCCAACAGCACATTAAAAGAATTATACACCATGACCAAGTGGGTTTTATCCCAGGAAGGCAAGGATGGTTCAACACAAGGAAATCAGTTAATGCGATACAGCACATTAAGAAATGAAAGGGAAAAAATCACATGATCATCTCGATCGATGCTGAAAACGAAAGCATTTGATAAACTTCAACATCCATTTCTGATAAAAACACTTCAAAAGGAAGGAATCAAAGGTAACTTCCTCAGCACAATGAAAGGCATATATGAAAAACTCATAATCACCATTGTACTCAATGGTGAGAGGTTGAAAGTTTTCAACCTAAGATCAGGAACAAGCAAGATGGCCTCTGTTACCACTATTATTCAGAATTACACTAGAGGTTCTAGTGTGAGCAATCAGGCAGGAAAATAAATAAGAAGCATCCAAATTGGAAATGAAGAAGTGAAACATATTATTTGCAGATAATATGGTGCTATACTTGCAAAATCCTGAGAAATATACAACAAAGTTATTTGAGCTAATAAATTCAGCAAGGTGGCGGGTTATGAAATTAATGTGCAAAAATCAGTAATGTTTCTATACACAAGCAATGACCTAACTGGGAGTACATTAAGGAAAAAATTCCATTCAAAATAGCAAGTAAAAGAATCAAGTATCTAGGAATAAACAAAAGTAGGGATGTAAAGGACTTGTACACAGAGAACTACATAACACTGTTAAAATAAATAAAAGAAGATCTAAATAGGTAGAAAGACATGGGCTGCTCATGGATAGGAAGGTTAAATGTAGTTAAGATGTCAATTCTACCCAAACTGATATACAGATTCAATGAAGTACAAATCAAAATTCCAACCACCTACTTTGAAGACTTGGAAAAGCTAGTTACCGAAGTCATCTGGAAGGGAAAAAGACCTCAAATAGCTAGAATCATCCTAAAAAAGAGGAATGAAGTGGGAGGTTTGACATTCCCCAATTGTAAAAGTTATTATAAAACCACAGTGGTAAAAAAAAAACCTGGTACTGGCATAATGATAGAAGTATTGACCAATGGAATTAAACCTTTTTAATAGAACTTTATAAAAAATTAACCCAAATTGGATCAAACACCTAAATATAAGAACCAGTACCATAAAGCTCCTAGAAGAAACTATTGCTAGTTCTCTTTGAGAACTAGTAATAAGAGGTAGTTTCCTAAACTTTACACCCTAAGCACAAGCAACAAAATAAAAAATAGATAAATGGGAACTCCTCAAAAGCAAATGCTTTTGTGCCTCAAAAGACTTTGTCAAAAAGATGAAGAGGCAACCTACTCAAAGGGAGAAAATATTTGGAAATAACACATTGGATAAAGATTTGATATCCTGTATACATAAAGAAATCATACAATTTCAAAAACAAAAGTACAAGCAGGTGAATTATGAAGTGGGCTAAAAATATGAGTAGACATTTCTCTGAAGAGGAAATACAGCTGGCTAAATAGCACATAAAGACATGCTCATTCTCATTAGCTATAAGGGAAATTCAGATGAAGACTGCAGTGAGATACCACCTCAAAACTATAAAAATGGCTGCTATTAAATGAACAGGAAACTACAAATGTTGGAGAGGATATGGAGAATTTGGGAGACTTATGCACTGCTGGTGGGAACATATAATGGTACAGCTGCTATGGAAGTCAGTCTGGCAGTTCCTCAAAAAACTAAATATCAAGTTGCCCCATGACCCGGCAATACCACTACTCAGTACATACACAGAAGAGCTGAAAGAAGTGACACAAACAGACATTTCCACACCGATGTTCATAACAGCACTATTCACAATTCAAAAGATGGAAACAATTCAAATGCCTATCAACAGATGAGTGGATTAACAAAATGTGGTATATATATTGACAGAATATTATGCAGCAATAAGACAAAATGATATAATGCTGAGTGAAATAAGGCAGACACAAAAGGATCACACACAAAAGTGCATGATTCCACTTTTATGACCGTGGTAAAGGTAAAATCAGAGGCTTATAATACAGAATATAGGGGACCTAGAGATACACAGAAGCTTGAGATGGGCGAATAGTTAACTAACAAGGTTGAACTTAATTGTAAGGAAATAGATGGAAGTGAAGGCAGTTCACTAGTGGGTTGATAAGGAACATTACCATATTGAAGGTGAATATGATTGAAAGGGGTTGTTTAGACTCATGTGTCCCAACAATTAACACTACAAATATAAATAAATTCTTGCATGAACTACTACAAAGATATGAATCTTGTAAAAAGAGTGTATAATTTCAGAATATAGGGGAGAAAATGCTATTGCATACTATGGGCTACATCAACAGTACCACTGCAATACCAGGAGTATGTAATGGGGGAAGGGACAACAGTTAGTGGGAGGTTGGATTTTCTGTTTGATAAGGGTGTGCTTATTGACTACCTTTTTTTTTTTTTAACATGGGCAGGCCCTGGGAATTGAACCCGGATCTCCAGCATGGCAGGTGATAACTCTACCACTGAGCCACCATGGCCCACCGTATTGGCTATCTTTCTCTTAAGAACAATGAAATTATCTAAAATTAAGAGTGTCAATGGACTGTTGACTTTGGACATTATACATGAGGCCCAGTAGATGGAGGTGGTTGAAAGATCCCTGACTGAAAAATAGATTAGCAAATGATGGTGTTAACATATCATTGAACGTGGTGCTGCTACAAAAAGGAGGGAAGTTGTGAGGCATGCAACATGTGGATGAACCTGTGGGATATTTGGTGAGGCAAAATCAGCCAGAAACAAAAGAGCAAATATTTTATGATCTCATTTAGAAAAAACTTATAAGAGAACTGGGGCCTACATTGTAAGCTCTAGTAGCAGTCACATTTATGGATTTTGAAGGGCTGTTTTATAGATGCATAACCTGGTTTTAGAGATAAGAATGAAGCTGATCAGGTCAGGATTAATGTAATTCATAATACAGGGACAAGGAATACCTTGCCTGCATTTTAGAACTTCACCTACTCCTTGAGACCAAAGGAAGGAAACGTTTTGATATCCAGAACCTAAATTATCTGTTGCACATAATCTAACTCAATCTATTTGGAAAGATCATTTAAACAATTCAAACACAGGGAGCCCAGAATGAGAATGAGAGCCTTTAATCTTGTATAGCTAAATGTAATGCCTGGATGCATCCCAGAATATATTAAGCAGATAATCAAAAACTATTGGAAAAGTCCCTTGAGGGATGAGAGAAAAATATGGAACTATTAAACTTTACCACCGGGGAAACCCCAGCTACTGTGCCAAACATTAAGAGCACACAAATCATTGGGGCAAGCCCTTAATATTGAGGCTTGTTCTTTGTGAATTCAGTGAAGAAGCTTAGTTTACCTTAAGTATGCCTAAGAGTCACCCCCAGAGGACCTCTCTTGTTGCTCAGATGTTGCCTCTTTCTCTCTAAGTCTAACTCTGCAAGTGAAACCATTGCCCTCTCCTCTATATGGGACATGACATCCAAGGATGAAAGTCTCTCTGGCAGTCTGGGACAGGACCCCTAGGAAGTGAGCCTGGCCCTGGCACTGTGGAATCAACAATGCCATCCTGACCAAAAGGGGGAAAAGAAGTGTAACAAGGTATCAGTGGCTGTGAGAGTTCAAATAGAGTGGAGAGGCTACACTGGAGGTCATACTTACATATGCTTCAGTTAGACATTGCTACCTATCATAACTTGCCAAACCCCAACCAAAACCATCCCTTCCAATCCTAAAGAATACCTGGGTCATTATATAAGATTCTACAAAGTTTCCATGCTCTAGGGTAACTTTCCAAAACCTACAACCTCCAGATGGGTCTCTGGACCCAGTAAGTCCCAAAATGCAGAGAGGCCAGCCTTTCCAGAACATCAGCTTATTTCATTCCCCTATTCCCTATTATCAACAGTCCCTACCAACATGACAAAGTTAGAATGGGCATAGCCAAATACCCCCAAAGAGTGGGAGAAAGATCAAAGGTGATGGTGGGGTTACGCAGAAAAGGTCAGGCTTAACAAATGCTGAGTCATTATACTGATATTTATTTTAGCCTCCAGTACCTTAGAGCAGCTAGAAATGAAAACCTAAAATTGTGGAATTATAACCTATACCAAATTCTGAAATCTGTTCTGCAGCTAATTGTTGTGACATACTTTGAAATTTATTGCTTTTATGTATGTACATTATTTAAAGAGAAGAAGGAGTATAACAGAGAAAATAAGATTTAAAAAATAAGTATGACTGATGAGTCATTATACTGATATTTCTGTTAGTCTCTAGTGTCTTGGAGCAGCTAGAAGAAAAAATGAAAAATCATGGAACTATAACCCATACCAAACTTTAAAATCTTTTCTATAAATCCTTATTAAAATGTACTTGGAAATCTATTGCTTTTTTGTATATATGTTATACTTCACAATTTTAAAAAGTTAAAATAAAAAAAAAGATTGTCTACACACTGTCCTCAGTCACAAGATTGAATATTCTACTTTTTCAATAAACTGAAGTATTCTTCTTCCTATTTAAGGCAATTACAACTTCAGAACTTCAGAACTACAGAATACTTCTAGTATTCCCTAGATCACTCCTATCTAGTTAAAGACAAACTCAGTGTAAGGAGGTAGTTATTTCCCATTATCAGTTTCATTATTTCCATGATATCTACTGGTTGAATCTCATGATTTACATGCTTTGGAAAAATACACATTTTACTTCAACATTATGTGTCCCGCACTGTATTGTACCTCCCAAAGCTGTCTCCCTGGTCTCAGATTTGTATTTTGCATTGAACCCTGAAAATAAATAAGCACTGCAGAAAATCTGAGCATATGACACAATTGAGTTTTAGGAGAGATTTTTTTATATAAGTTTTTTCCTCCGGAAGTTTTTCTTCTGGATAGCTGGCAATCTTGTACTTTCACTCTACTTATAAAGGACTCCAGTGATTGGTATTAACACCAGTGCTGGTTTGAGTCTTTACATACCCCAGGAAAGAATATGTTATTTTAATCCATTCTTGTGGGGGTAGACTTATTGTTGGGTAAGACCTTTTGATTAGGTTGTTTCCATAGAAATGTGACCCAGCCCACTTAAGGTGGATCTTAAGCCCCTTTCTGAATTCCTTATGAGAGGATAAAAGGCAGAGACATTTTGGAAACAGCCACTGAAACCAGAACCAGGAGAGAAGGGCTAGCAGACACTCCCATGTGCCTTTCCATGTGACAGAGGAACCCCGGGTGCCAGCTGTCTTTCCTTAGAGAAGTTACCTTATTCTTGATGCCTTAATTTGGACATTTTAATGGCCTTAGAACTGTAAATTTGCAACCTAATTAAATCTCCATTCAAAAAGCCAACTCATTTCTGGTATATTGCACTCTGGCAGCTTTAGCAAACCAAAACAAAGCCCATCCTGATTCAGCTGGACCACACCTTAACTAAAATAACACCTTGAAGAAATCTTATTTACAATGGGCCCTCAACCCACCAGAATACCAACCAGAACCAAGTGTGTGTCCAAATTGGGGTACACAATTCAATCAACTAGTTAGTTTCTTTTCAGTAGATTGCTATCTCATCTTCACGTTAAATTGATTAATCAAGAGTGAATAAACTTAAGATAGTTTTTCCTCCATGTAAATTTCAATGTATGCTTCTTTATATTCATATATTTGTGCTTTTATCCTTCTTCTCTTTCTCAGGTGAGCTAATGATTTACTTATTTTATGATCTTCTTTTGTTCCAAACAATCAACTCTTGGTTTGTATATTACTTCTGTACTTTTCTTATCTATCTTAATTTATTAATATTTGCATGTATCTATACTAATTCTTCACATCAATTTTTCTTAAGTTCATTTTGTTGTTTCTTTATAATTTCTTGAATTGAATGTTCAATTAATGTTCATTTTTTCTTTTTAGAAATAAACATTTAAAACTGAGAATTTTCCTCCCTGCTGCTGTAGTTTTATCCCAACATATCTCAAAAATGTTATCTACTACTTTTGCTCCCATTACTTCTTTGAATTTATGTAAGAATAGCATTTAAAACATGACCTTATATTAAACAATCACTGAAATTTGAATAAATCATAACTAGTATAGACACTATTCTTTGATTAAAACACAATAAAACTAGAAAAGAGCAAAAGAAAAAATAAAAAAACAGGCAGCAGCACATAGGCAGGCTTTCTCTCACTCACACTCACACACACATATACACACACAAACATCTATACTTACTTACTCCAAACAAGGACTCAAAGCATAATATATAGATTAAAAATTACAAAAAAAATTCTTATGATTCAACTTAAAATGCTTTAAGATGCCTTGAAAAACAAAGCAATACATTTCAACATAAAGAAAGAAAATGAAAAAGTCCCTTAACACTGACTATGATTTTCCCCCAAACACTGCTTTATAAATGTTGAAAGAAGTTGTAGGTAGAATATGTAAAGCTCAACAATGCCTCTTCTTTAATTGCAAATATGAAAAAGAATGAATACTAGAAGTCAAATAAAGGTAGCATATTATTATAACATTTTCTTTATTGAAAAAATATTTTCAAAGGAAAGGCTAATTAAACTATGTATTTATTCTGGGATTTATTCTGGGGTGATAAATTCAACTAAAGGATATCTTTAGAACTTGAACAAAACACTTCAACATTAAGAAAAGTAAATAAAAAGCAAATATCCAGATTCAAGAAATCTAGTTATAAAAAGATTTAGGAGTGTTAGATAAGGATGTAGTTTTTCTCAGTGCTATAGATAGAAATATTAAGTAAAAGTATTATGAAATATGAGAGGAGAATGGAACTAGAAAGCCAAATAGTAATGTGAAATAAACATTTTAATTGTTCTTGGCAGTGTGCAGCAATGTAAGCTTATTCATTTTATGGTGTATCTTAATGTCATTATGCAAAAATCTCCAGGCTAAATCAAACTGATACATTACACAAAGAAAAGTATAATGAGTTATCTTCAGGTGATTGTTTACCAAAAGACATTTAAAATACCAATACAATTAAGATAATCTCAGATATTATAGAGTAAGAATAAATGCTATGAGAAAAAAGAGAAATAAAGATTATATTTCTATTTATGAAACCTATTTTGTGTTAGCTTGGACCTTTTGAAATTTTCTTATTTATATAAATGAAAGAACATCCCAGTAATATCTATGATATGCAGAGAAAAACTAGGTTACAAAGTGCTTAAATTTCCTATTTTAAAATCCATTTAATACCAAAATGAGGACTCCTTTAAAAAGAACACCTTATCTGTGTGTTCTTTCTTCTGGATAAACTCAGTGCTTTAGAGATACTGTAAACATTTCTATATACCTTGCATTTGAAACACTTTGGAGAAGTTAAAATTATGCATTTAATAATATATATCCATATATCTGTGCCTCTATCTAGTTAACTATCTACCTATCATCTATCTTTACCTGTACCTATCTTCTGACTGAGACTAGAGAAAACACATACGTTATTTAAATGAAATTTGCAATATATGGAAGAATTTATTTAAAATTTTTAATAATAGCATGAGTTGTTTTTGAAGTTAATAATACATTACTTGTATTTCAATAACAGGAAGAATTTGGTTTTTTTTTCTTTTTTCTTTTTTTCTTGACACTGGCAGGTACCGGGAATCTAACCCACGTCTCTGGCATGGCAGGCAAGAACTCTGCCACTGCGCCACCATTGCTCACCCAGAATTAGTTTTTAAAGATAATTTCACAGTGGATAATTTAATATTCTTCATAATTTATTTTCCATCATGTGAATTTTTAAAAATCCAGTTTTTATTATCTATGAAACCACATTTATAATTTTATTAATATTTAAAATTTCCTGACTTAAAAAATCCGCAGTTAAAATTTAAAATCCTAGGGTGCATGGGTAGTTCACTGGTAGAATGCTCACCTTCCAGGTGGGAGACAGAGGTTTGATTCCCAGACCATGCACCACCCCCAAACAAATTTAAATCCCTTGGTATTTTAAAAAAGACATTTCAAAGCTCATAGCAGTTCAAAAATAATGAAATACTTGCATACACATGCACTAATGTTTTGAATACTTATATTAAATGTTTTAACCCACAAAAGATCAGATTATAATTCATCAATTATCTATATACTTTTCACTTCTCTCAACCCTAATTGCCAGAATTTTGAAAGTCAGCATGAAATCTGCTGTATATTATGGAAGTAATGAAAAATAAATATGCACTCAAGGGTCTTTATTTAAAATTCTTGATCATAGTTTGAAAGACTCATGAAAACTTTAATATAACTGTATCGCAGAACTGGGCACCCGAAAATTGCAATCCCTTAATAAATGGAATTGAGTCTTACAGAGGTCTTATGATTGGGTTCAAAATGAATGTTTTCAGTACAGAACAGTTACCATAATGTTCAAGAAGTATTTTCTGGTAATTTTTCCTTTAGGCAAAAACTTAAGGTTACCAATTTACTGGTATATATTAAGACTATTTTACATATGTTCTGACATTTATGCCTTCAAATAGTTCCAAATACTTTATATAATGAAACCACTATCACATTTTGCCATTTATTTGAACCAGCCTTATGATCCACCTGAATGATTTGGGAGGTGCACTAAAGGTCAACTTGTCAAACATAATTTTTCCATCTTTTCTACAATTCCCAAACACTTCAAATTAGAAAATAATTAAATGGGATGTGAGTAAGTTTGAAATGCAATAAATTTAGACACCATGAGGTCAAGAAGTGAGATAAAGATATTAAAAAAGCTCAACATTTTTCTTATAATTCTGCCTATTTGTATTAAATGTGTATGCTCAAAATTTTAGTATTACCTTGAAAATTATTTTTAAACTATTCCAATTGTAGCATTGATTACAGAGCTCAGTCAAGAAAATAATTATATGTACTTATTGCAAAGAATAATTGATAAATTATATTTAGTTAGATAATTTTTATGCTATGGCTCAACTATGTAAATAGTAATCAATAATTCCTAAGCTGAGCATGTTAATTTTTTATACCATATAACACTGACATTGAATCCTGAAAAAGTGTTTAATTAAAGAACAACATTGACTATCACATTTGTGAAAATATTAATTCCAATGCAAAAATCAATAAATATTAATATATTTCATTCACTAGCATATTAGATATTGGTATACAAAACTGAGTGGGACTCATGTTAGAAATGCAAGGATGCTTTAACAGCAATATATCAATTAATATAAATTACTGTGATATCAGTTATTTCTATACATGTTGAAAAGGAAATTGGCAAAATTCACTATTCTTTCCCCTCCAAATTGGAATCCATGTGTATTTCATGTTTGTGAGTGTGTCTGCATGTGTGTGTCTGTGTGTTGAGTGTGGAGTTATGTATGTGTGACTAAAAACTTGGATGATGTTTTCAAAAAAAAAATTGAAATAATTTAAACTAAAAATCAGGTAAAAGACTAGGGGTGCCCTCAATCACCTCTATAATATTTGTGAGGTACTTACTAATACAGCTAAATAAAACTAAAAAAAGAGTAATAATTATAGGTAAAGGTAACAAAACTTTTATTATTTACAGATGAATATAAATGAGAAAACCCATTTCTATTAAAATAATAAGAAATTTTAACACCTTAGTCACTGCAAATTCTCTGCTTTAAGAAAAGTCTCAGTGCCTTTTATTTCTCTCCCATGCTCAAGGCTGGTGTTTGGTTGTTGGTCTTGCAGATGGATTTCCATATGGTGATTCAGAGCCCAACGGTCAGCCCATGGCAGTGCTCTACTTTGCTTTGAATTTGGAACACCTATCTGATTGGCAGGGAGATTTTGAAGGTGGTTTTCATGGACAAGACCTGAAAATGTATCACATCACTTCTGTAGACATTTGTTTGCCAAAACTTCATCACATTGAAAAACCTAACTCCAAGAGGAAATATGTGCATGTGTTTGTATGCATGTGCACATGCCTAGGTGTTGTAACTGGGAATTGTTTCTTGTGTGCCCAAGAGAAAAACAAAACAAATTGTAAATAAATAGTAGATTGGGCCACATTTTTTTGAGGGGAATGTTTAAAATTAATATAAAAATCAGTGATTTCTTATTTAAAATTCCAGCACAGTTAGAAAATGTACTACAAGAGTACATTCAGTTTACAAAAACAGCAAAAATGGGAAAAATTTTATAAGAAGTATATTAGATTTATATGAAAAATCAAAATAGTACTAAGGAATAATTAAGAAGACCTGAGTAATTATATTCACACTGTGATCTTGAAAAGACTCAATAAGTGAAAAGCACTATCTCTCCCAACTTTAATTTAATAAATTTTAACATATTTCCAATAAAATGTCAAGATTAATTTATTAGTAAACTGATTCTAAATTCATATTGAAATATTTAATTCCCAGGATATTGATGAAGTTTAACAAATTAAAAAACAATGAGGAAATACAATTTCCATGAAGTATTAAGACTAATTTAAACTTTACTGTGATGAAAACAGATTTAATTAGTAGTTTCACTTTTATAAATTTACCATATAAATAAGCGCAACATACCAACAAAGACATATGTACAGGATGGAATGGTGTATAAAACTTTTATAGTCAGCATGGTATTGGAACTGATCCATCAGATTTCATGCCAGAATAAATGGCCACTGTAACCAAGTATTACAAATCTATAGTGAGCACTTGATATTAGTTCTGTGAACTATATTTATTGCAATACTGTTTACCATGCCAGAAAGTAAGGGGTAAAAAACAAAATATGAACGAATTTTGGACTGATTAAATGATTGATTTCCAGGTAACATAGTATAACCTCCAAGATAAATTGATTTAATTTTTTTGTCAGATGCAAAAACACGCATGTATCATGCTACCATTTTTTTTTTTTTTTTTTTTTTTTTTTTGCTTGGGCAGGCACCAGGAACTGAACCTGGGTCTCTAGCATAGCACGCAAGAACTCTGCCTGCTGAGCCACTGTGGCCCACCCCTACCATTTTCTTTTAAAAGATATTCTTATTTTTAGATAATTATAGATTTATAGGAAGCTGCAAAGGTAGTACAGAGAGGTCCTGTGTACCTTCACCCAGTTTCCTCCAGTGGTTATATCCCATATTATTTTACAATATCAGTACCAGAAATTTGACTTTCACATAATGTGTGTGTATAATACAATATCAATACAAGGAATTTGACTTTGGCATATGTGTGTGTTAATAGTTCTATGTTTTTCACATAGGTCAATTCAAACAACCACCACCACGAAAGATATTCAGAGCTATTCCATCACTCTTAAGATCCTTCTTGTGGTACACTTTTATACTCACCCCTCCACTCACCATATAACTAGTCCCTGAAAACTACTACTGTTTTCACCAACTAAAATTTTATCATTTCAAAGCATTATGACATTTGAAAGTCATACAGATTTTCAAAATCATATAGTATGCTTGGCTTTTTTTTCATTCAGCGTAATGTTCTTGAGATCCATCAAATTGTCGTGTGTTTTAGTAGTTTGTTCTTATTATTGTGGAATAGTATTCCACAGTATATATTTTTGTTTAATCATTCATCCATTGAGAGACATATGGGTTGTTTCCAGATTGGGCACCAATTTACAAAAAGATGCCTCTATGAGCAATCATGTACAGGAATTGATTGTATCATAAGTTTTCATATGTCTGGGACAAATGCCCAGGAATACAATTTCTGGCTTTTGTGATGTGTGTGTTGAATCTT
Source organism: Myrmecophaga tridactyla (assembly GCA_004026745.1). Taxonomy (NCBI): domain Eukaryota; kingdom Metazoa; phylum Chordata; class Mammalia; order Pilosa; family Myrmecophagidae; genus Myrmecophaga; species Myrmecophaga tridactyla. Next base: position 26,134 of record PVIY010010096.1, on the reverse strand, counting down.
TGTAAGAAATTGCCTAAAAATTTTTTAGACAGGTGCTCCATTTATATCTCAACTGTAAATGTATGAATAATACAGATTCCTTGAATCCTTGCCAGATTGGTATTATCACTGTTTTTTATTTTATCTGTCTAATAGGTATGTGATGATATCTTATCTTAGCATTAATAGCTAATGCTATTAGCTTTTCAAGTGTTTATTTGCCATCCATCTATCCTCTTTGGTGAAATGCCCCTTTATAACTTTTGCCCATTTTCAAATTAGATTGATTTTTATAGTTAAGCTCTGAGAATCCTTTATGTATTCTATGTATAAGTTATTTGTCATATGTATGCTTTGCAAATATCTTCCCCAAATATATTCATCCTATTAAGAGGGTCAGTGTTGGTAAAATAAATGATTTTAATATTAAATAAGAGCAATTTATCAATTATTTTTTAAGAATTGTGCTTTGGAGTCATGTCTAAAAACTTTTCACCAAGCTCCAAGTCCTGGATATTTTCTTTTATATTACTGTAAAAGTGCTGTGTTTCAGCATTTTAACCCTATATTTGTTTTGTTAGCTATACACATCAGTATCTCATTTATTATAAGCAATTGTAGTCATATTGCATTTTTAATTTTGGTTTCCATAGGTTCATTGCTAGTATGTCAGAATATAATTGAGTTTTGTGTTAATTATTTTGTATTCTTCCACCTTGCTGAATTCATTAGTTCAAGGAACTTTTTTGTAAATTTCTTGGGATTTTCTATGCAGAACACAATGTCATCTGCAAATAGGAGCAATTTTATTTCTCACTTTACAAACTGAATTCTGTTTATTTCCTCTCCTCGTCTTATTGCTCTGGCTAGAAACACTAGTATTATGTTGAATAGTAGAGGAGAGAGTAGACATCTTTACCCTGCTCCTGATCTTAGATTGAATTCATTCAATCTTTCACCGTTAAGTATAATGTTAACTGTACATTTGTTCTTCTGCTTATTATTATTATTATTATTTTGCATGGGCAGGCACCAGGAATCGAACCCAGGTCTCTGGCATGGTAAGGCGTAGCTGTACATTTTTGTAGATGCTGCTTTTCAAGTTACAAAAGTCTCCTGTATTCTTAGTTTCTAGTTTTTAAAAAATCTTGTACAGATACTGAACTATGTCAAATGCTTTTTATGCAACAATTGATATGATCATGCGTCTTTTCTTCTTTAACCTGTTAACATGGTGGATTATATTGATTGATTGATTTTTTTTTATCATTGAACTAGCCTTGCATGCTTGGATTAAACACTCTTTGATTATAATATATAATTCTTATTATATATTGTTGAATTCTATTTGGTCATATTTGATAACAATGTTTGCACCTATATTCATGAATTATATTTGTCTGTAGTTTCTTCTTTTGTTCTGGCCACTTACGATGTGTTCGGAAGTATTCTCTTTTTTTTGTATTTTCTGGAAAATATTTTGTAGAACTGGTATTATATCTTTCTTAAACGTTGGTAGAATTTAGTAGTAAACCCATCTGAGACTGGGGATTTCTTTTTTGAGAGGACTTTATGAATCCAGTATTCCTAAGATTTATAAAATATTTTAAATTCTTTATTTGGGTGAGTTGAGGTAGTTTTTATAATTTGAAGAATTGGTCAGTTTCATCTATTTTAAAATTTATTTGTGTAGAATTGTTCATAATATCCCCCATTATCACTTTGATATCAATAAGGTCTGCAGTGATAACCCCTGCTTATCCCTGATATTAGCAATATGTGTCCAATCTATTTTTTTTTTTGCTAATCTTCCTAGAGGTGTTTCAATTATTTTGATCTTTTCGAAGAATCAGCTCTTTGTTTCATTTCTCTATTATTTTTTGTTTTCAATTTCATTGATATCTGCTTTTATTTTTATATTTTCTTCTTGTATCGTGTTTATTTTGCTCTTCATTTTCTAGGTTCTTGGAGTGGGAGCTAAGATTATTAGCTTGGGAGTTTTCCTCTTTTTAATGCAAGCATTTAGTGCTATAAGTTGTCCTCTAGCACTGGGTTAGGTATTTCCTACAGAGTTTGATATGTTGTATCTTCATTTTCTCTCAATTCAATATATATTTTAAATTTCCATTGAGTTTTTTTTTGACCCAAGGATTATTAAGAACTTTGTTCTTTAGTTTCAAAGTGTTTGAATAGTTTCCTGTTATCTTTCTGTTATCAAAGTCTTGTTTGACTCCACCAAAGTCAGACTTCAATAATTTTAAATTTGTTTGGGTTTGTTTACTGGCCCAGAATATCATCTTGGTATATGTCCTGCACTGGAACAAAAGTTTCATTCTGCTGTTTTGGTTGGAGTTTTCTATAAATGTCCAATATATCCTGTTAGATAAGAGTATTGAGTTGTTCTGTATCTTTGCTGGTTTTCTGTCCAGTAGCTTTATCAGTTGTTGAGACAGGAGTATTGAAGTCTCCAAGTGTAATTATGCATTTGTCTTTGCTCCTTTTAGATTTTCCAGTTTTTGCTTCACATTATTTGCAGATCTCTTGTTTGGGGAATGCACATTTATGACTTTTTTTAACTTCTTAGTACAATGTTCATTTTCTTATTATAAAATATTATTTTCTATCTCTGGTAATTTTCTTTGCTCTGAGGTATACTTTTCCTTATATTAGTATAGCCACTCCTGCTTTCTGTTTTTTCTTTTTTTTTTTTATGCTGTATGGCAGGGATCACATTTCATTCTTTTTCTGATTTTTTTTTTTATTGCAACACCATTTGTTGAATTTTTGTCTGTTTTCTTCCTTTGTTCACTTCTTTTGTTTTGTTTTGTTTTGTTTTGGGAAGTGCATGAGCCAGAAATCGAACTCAAGTCTCCAGCATGGCAGGTGAGAATTCTGCCACTGAGCTACCCTTGCACCACCCCCTTCTGCTTCATTTTGAATAGTGTTTGTATGGTGTGACTTCTTCCATCTATTTACTTTCAATCTGTATATATCATTATATTTGAAGTGAATTTTTATATAATTTGGCAATATATATAGTTTTAAGTACACTCTGCAATCTCTATCTTTTAAATGGGATATTTAGACTGTTAGCATTTGTTCTATTGATATTCAAGGGTCAGTTTGTATGATCACTGTTTGCTTGTACTTACTGATTTTTGCTTGTTTTCCTTTTCCTGTTTTCTTATGGGTTACATAAACATTTTGAAGAATTCAATTTTCATTTATCTATAGCATTCTTGAGTGTATTTCTGTGTATAGAATTTATAGGGGCTGCTCTAGGTATTGTATTATATGTGCAAAAGTTTTCAAAGTTTATGAGTATTGACATTTTACCAGATAGAATGAAGTGTAGAAGACTTACCACCCATTGCATCCCTCCCCCATTTATAATATAATTGCCTTAAATATTTTCTTTCCATATATTTAGGACCAAATTAATAATAGTATAACTTTTGCTTCAATGATCAATTATAATAAAGAAAACTCAGGAAGAGAAGGAAAGTCTATTGTATTTCTCTATACTTTCGCTTTTTCCATTTTCTTACAGTTTTTTTTTTTGTTCAGTTTCCTTCTTTTATTATTCTTTTTTGAATGGAGAACTACCTTTATGCATTCTTTTTGTGAGGGGATTGGTATGCTGGTACCAAATTATCTTAGTTGTCATGCATTTGAAAATGTCTTTATTTCCTCTTCATTTATCAAGAATATTTTCTCCTTATATATAAGTCTAGGTTGACAGCACTTTTCCTTTAGCTCTTTAATCGTTGTGCCACTTGCTTCTATCCTTCTTGGTGTCTGATGAAAAATCCACTGTCATTTGAATTATTTTCCCCTATAGGCAATGTGTCAGTTTCTCTGTTTGCCTTCAAGTTTTTCCTGTCTTTAAATTTCAAAAGTTTGACTACAATATGTGTTGGCATAGATTTCTTTAGATATATCCTGTTTGGGGTTCACTTGCATTCTTGAAACTGTAAGTTTATGTTTTGTTTTGTTTTTTCCCAAATTTGGGGTTTTTTCAGCCATAGTTTCTTCAAATTCTTATCAACCCCATATTCTTTTTCATTCCCTTCTTGGACACCCATGGCTCCAGTGTTAAGTTTTTTGTTACAGATCCACATGTCCTTGAGGTTCTGCTCTATTTTTTCCAGTTTATTTTTCTCTACTGCTCAGACTGGGCAGAATTTTTTGCTCTATCTTCAAGTACACTATTTTATTTCTCCATCTTCTCCTTCTTGCTTTTGAGCCCATAACTGAGTATTTTATTTTAGTTGTCATATTTTTAGTTCCAAAGTTTCTATTTGGTTCTTCTTTATATATTCTCTTTCTGTGGTAGTTAGGCTCAGGTGTCAACTTGGCCAAGTAAAGATGCCTAGTTCTGTTGCTGTGGACGTGAGCCAATGGCATGTGAAGCTTATCTGTCACTGATTACATCTGCCATCAGCTAGGAGGCGTGCCTGCTGCAATGAATGATGTTTGATTTAAATGGCTGGTGCTTAAATGAGAGAGCTCAATGTAGCACAGCCCAAGCAGCTCAGCATACCTCATCTCAGCTCTCACAGCTCAGCCCAGGACTTTGGAGATGCAGAAACGAATCAACCCAGGGAAAGTTGTTGGAACCCAGAGGCCTGGAGAGAAGTCCAGCAGAGATCACCCTGTGCCTTCCCATTGAAGAAAGAACCTCAGTTGAAAGTTAGCTGCCTTTCCTCTGAAGAACTATGCATTTTTAACTAAATAAATCCCCTTTTATTAAAAGCCAATCCATCTCTGGTGTGTTGCATTATGGCAGCTTTGGCAGACTAGAATAGTTTCTTTGCAGATTTTTTTTGTTTCTTTGGTGAGTCTTTCTATTTTTTCACTTGTTTTGATCATTTTGAAAATTGCTCTTTGATACATTTTTATGATGGCTGCTTCATAATCCTTGTTGAATAATTCTAATGTTTATTTTATTACAATATCAGTATCCTTTGATTGTCTTTTCATTTTTTTATCTTCTTAGTTCTTGGTATGATAAGTAGTTTTCCAATGAATTATGTACATTTTGTGTATTATGTTATAAGACTTTTGGTCTTACTTGAATCTTGTGTTTTATTAAATGTCTTTTGATAAAACACTCTAGGTGAAAGAAATGATGCCTTGTTAATATCTGCAGGGTTGAAAGTCGAGGCTCCCAATCAGTCTTCTCTGACAGCACCCCAGGGAAGAGTTTGAGGTGTCTCCTTGCAACCCAGTATGGTGGATGTCTAGTCTCTCCATTCAGCTTTGCTGATGGTGGGGGATTGAGAATGTGGTCACAGTTTTTTTCATGTGTGTGTGTGGTATTGTCTGGAGTAGAGTGGTTATCTAAATGTTTTCTGTCTTACCAAATTATTCTTCTCCTGGTCTGTCTAGATATAGCAGACTCTTCTTGGGGATATTTTTGTCTTGTCTATTGGCATTTCTGGGTCACTGGCTTCTCTAGTATTTAGTCTGGGATTTATGAGGCAGAAAGAAACCTCAGGGAAATATTCACCATGTTATTCCTTAGGTCCCAAGTTCCCTACTTGGTCTGCTTTCTTTGCTCTGATTTCCCAGAACTTATGTTTGTTTTATATATAATACCCATGACTTTTTAGTTATGGCTAGTGGGAGGACAGGAAAAAGCATGTCTCCACCTTTCTGGAAGCATTAGTCCTACCATTTACTTTGTAAAAAATTATTTTCTCTACACAGGAGCACCTATACATCCAAATAAATAAAAATGTGTCATAACTTTATGTTTGCATAGGTTATTTCTGGAAAGTTGTATAAGAAGCTTACAGCAAAAATTACTGCTGAAGAAGTGAGTTTGAAAGAATAGTAAGCAATATTTAAAACATACTTCAAATTTAAATACAGTTTTATATTAACATTTTTAAATATGTACTTTTAGCAAAAGACTTGAAAAACACTTTACAAAGGAAATATCCAAATGGACAATAAACATATGAATAGGTGCTAGCTTCATTATTCATCAGGAAAATGAAAATTAAAATAACATTGTGATGGGGCAAGATGGTGGTGCAGGAAGGTGCGTGATTTAATTCTTCCTCTAGGGCAGCTAGTAAATAGCCAGGAACTGTCTAAAACAATTGTTTGGGGGACATCTGTGACCAGACACTGTTGTATAGCAGCCTGGAATAGATGGAGAGGTCAAGCTCACAGCACAGAACTGTGTCTTCCCCAAGAGGGAAACAGAAACCCTCTGTTTCTGCTTAGGAACAAGGGAAGGAGAGCTCAACCAAGCTCCAGTTGCAGAATTGATAAACAAATTTGGATTGCTGAATACAAGGTCTGAGCACAGATAAAACTACAAGGCAAATATGAAAGAAACCAGAAGGTCTCTCTCCAGCAGTGAAGAGACAGGGCTTTTAGAATTGGCTGAGCTCAGAATACTGGAAAAGGGCTGTGTCTGAAGAAAGGGACATATAGAAAATGGGGCTGAGAACCAGATCTGAAAAGGATATTTTTTTCTTTCCATTTTTTTTTTTTTTTTTTACTTTTCAGCAGCCCATTAAAGAGAGCAGCAGGCCTTCTCAGTTTTCATCACTGCCCCAGGCAAGGGCAGAATTAAGTAGTGACTGATAGACAAAGAAACTAATCAGGGGAAGGAGATAGTTCCTTGGAGTGTATCTTCCCCCAAGAAAAGGAGGGGGCAGGGCAAGGCCCAGCACAAGTGGCAACTCTTATTCAGAGAATTTAGACTTCTAAGTCTGGAATACCAGCAGAAGTTTTAACCTACAAAAAGTAGACCCCAACATAATTCAAACACATTCCTGGAAGAGGGCAAAAGGGTGACTGCTGGAGACAACAGTAACTTTCCAGCTTGCAGGGATTGGGAGACTTAAGAGTGGCTCCCCTCCACAAAAAAAAGGAGAAAGGCCCAACATAGTTGGAGACTGTTATTTAGAGAATTCAGTCCACAGGAACTGGAAAATAGAACAGTTTAAGTCCTTCAGCCTCAGCCTGTCTTAACCATGCCCCTGGCAGTATCAGGAACTGATGAGAATTAGAGGCATAGTACCACTTTAGGCCTGTGGGAGGGAGTGGGCTGAGAAGCACCATGTTCTTGGCAGGACAGGTAAAGCACAGAATTAAGAGGCTTCACAGGAAAGATTGGCACCATACTGGGTCTCACCCCCAAAACCTTGATATTGATTACACACTCTTCACGAGTCTCGTGCCTGTCTTGTATGGGAAAATCTAATAGAGGTCAATTGTATCTGGGGAGACTTTTCCCTCAGAGCCAGGCCTCTGGGTAAAAGTTGCTGGAGGTAATGAAAGGAGTGTTAAAAATATGTAGAGATAAACAAAACAAAGCAAACAGCAGATCAACATTCCCTGAGGAGGAAAAGGTGAAATAACTGTACACACACACACACACACACACACACACAAAAGGGTAATCTCAAAAAACTTGCATGTAGGAAGGGAAAGAACCAGAAAAACAAGAGAGTCAAAATTCTGATCATTGAACAGAAGTCATGCTAGAGGTCTAAAATAAGGTGAACTGAATGTCAAAGAAAAGATAGAGCTCAAAGTTAACCTGCAGAAAAGTCCTAGGTAAAAGAGAGGAAATGACCTCCAGAAAAAACTGAGCAAGAAAATCACATGCATAGACACAAGCAAAAAATCACAAGTCATCATAGGAAGCTTGAAGATATGGTCCAGGCAAAGGAAGAAACTAACATTTCAAGTGAGATAGAGGAGTTGAAAAAAACTGAAAAAACTGATGCAAACAAATCTTCTAAATCAATTCAATGAGTTGAAGGGAAATGTGGCAAAAAGATAAAGGATATAAAGAAGGCCCTGGGTGACAATGCAGAAGAACTCAAGAATTTGCAAACAAATGACAGAACTTATGGGAAGAAAAGACACAATAGAAGTGATGAGAAACACATGGAGACATATAACAGCAAATTTGAAGAGGCAGAAGAAAGGAATGGTGAAATTGAGGAGAGGGCACCTGAAATTCTATATACAAAAGAACAGATAGAGAAAAGAATGGAAAAACTTCAACCTTGTTTCAGGGAATTGAATGACAACATGAAGCACATGAATATATGAGTTATGGGTTTCGAAGAACAACAAGAAGAGGGAAAAGAGGCAAAAAGGCTAAAGGAGGAAATAATCTCTGAACATTTTCTAACATATAAGAAAAACAAAATAGCAGGTCTAAGAAGTGAGCATACTCAAAACAGAATAGATCCAAACACACCTACTCTAAGACACTTAATCAGATTGACAAATACTAAAGACAGAGAAAGAATCCTGAAAGCAGCAAGAGAAAAGAGATCCATCACATAAAAGGGAATGTCTATAAGATTTTATGCATATTTCTCAGCAGAAATCATGGCAGCAAGAAGGCAGTGGAGTAATATATTAAAGATACTGAAAGGGATAAACTGGCAACCAAGAATTCTATATCTAGCAAAACTGTCCTTCAAAAATGAGAGTGAGTTTAAAATATTAATGAATAAACAGACACTGGGAGAGTTTGTGAACAAGAGGCTTGCTGTATTAGAAATACTAAAGGGAGCAAGCAAATAGGAAACAACAGGAAAAAGAGTTTTGGAGAAGAGTAGAAATGAATATGATCAGTAAGGGTAACTAAAAGTGAAAAAGAAGGAAAAAAAATAAGATATGATGTATAAAACCCAAAAGATAAAATGGATGAAGAAAATACTGCCTTTACAGTAATAACATTAAATGTTAATGTAATAATTCCCCAATCAAAAGACATAGATAGACTGGCAGAATGGATAGAAAAACAGGACTGATCTATATGCTATCTACAAAAGACTCACTTTAGACCCAAGGACAAAAATACATTGAAAGTGAATGGCTCAAAAAAGATATTTCATGCAAACAACAACCAGAATAAAGCAGGGGATAGGATACTAATATCAAAAAGATTAGACTTTAAATGTAAAACAATTAAAAGAGATAAAGAAGGGCATTATGTATTGTCAAGAAGAAATAATAATCATAAATATTTATGCACCAAGCCAGAATGTCCCAAAATACATGAGGCAAACACTGACAACACTGAAAGGAGAAGTAAATGCTTATACAATAATAGTTGGGGACTTCAGTACACCACTCTCATCAATGGATAGAACACCTAGAAAGAGGATAAATAAGGAAACAGATCTTGAATAATGTGAAAAATGAAATAGGATTAATAGATATTTAAAGAACATGGCACTTAAAAAATAGCAGCCATATATTTTTTTCAAATGCTAATGGAATGTTCTCCAGGATAGACCACATGTTGGGTCACTAAGCATCCCAATAAATTTAAAAAGATTAAAATTATACAAAACATTTTCTTGGTCATGGTGGAATGAAGTTGGAAATCAATAACAGGCAGAAGGCTGGAAAATCCACAAACAAGTGGAGGCTAAACAATACACAGTTAAACAACCAGTGGATCAAGGAAGAAATTATAAGAGAAATCAGTAAATATCTCAAAGCAAATGCAAATGAGAACACAACATATCAAAATGTATGGGATGCAACAAAGGTAGGGATGAAAGAGAAATTTATTGCCCTAAATGCCTATGTCAAAAAAAAGAAAGAGCAAATACAGAGAACTTGACTTCTCAAATATAACTAGAGAAAATAACTACAAAGCAAACAGAAGAAAATAAATAAACAAGATTAGAGCAGAAAAAAATTAAATTGAGAACATGATAACAATAGAAAGAATCAACAAACCAGAAGTTGATTCTCTGAGAAAATCAATAAAATTGATGGACCTTAGGTAGGCTGACTAAGAAAAAGGAGTGAATGGAAATATATAAAATTACAAATGGGAGGAGGGAAATAACTACTGACCTCACAGAAATAAAGGAGATAATATGAGTATAGTATAAGCAACTATATGCTAACAAAATAATAACTTAGATGAAATGGACAACTTCCTAGAAAAGCAAGAATACCAACATTGGTTCAAGAAGAAATAAAAGACCTCACAAGTCAACCACAAGTAAAGAGATTGAATCAGTCATCAAAAACCTCCCAGAAAACTAAAGTCCAAGAATAGACGGTTGCATGTGTGAATTCTACCAAGCATTCAGCAATGAATTGTACCAATCCTGCTCAAACTCTTCAAAAAAACTGAAGAGGAGGGAAAGCTACCTAGCTCATTCTATGAAACCAACATCATCCTAATACAAAGCCAGACAAATATACCACAAGAAAACAAAAGTACAAACCAATCTCATGAGATGCAAAAATCCTCAACAAAAAACTTGAAAATTGAATCCAGTGCATATTAAAAGAATTAACTCCAAGACATTTCAAAGGATAGGAATGGAAGGGAACTTCCTCAAAATGATAAAGGGAATATAGGAAAAACCCACATCCAACATCATACTCAATGGGGAATGACTGAAAATTTCCCCCTAAGAACTGGAACAAGACAAGCATGCTCACTATCATCATTGTTCTACAACACTGCTAGAAGTTCTGACCAGAACAATTAGATAAGAAAAAGAAATAAAAAGCATCAAAATTGTAAAAGAATAAGTAAAATTCTCACTGTTTATACATAACATGATACTATATGTCAAGGATCCCAAGAAATTTATAGCAAAGCTACTAGAGCTAATAAATGAGTACTGCAACATGGCAGGATAGGAGGTCAGCACCCTAAAATCAGTAGTGTTTCTGTACACTAGTACAGAGCAATCTGAGAAGGAAAACAAGAAGAAAATTCCATTTACAATAGCAGGAAAACAAAATATTTAGGAATAAGTTTAGTGGAGGAAATAAAGACTTGTACACATAAAACTACCAAACAGTGCTAAAAGAAATCAAATAAGACCTAAATCAATAGAAAGAATACTACGTTCAAGATTTGGAAGACAAAATATAGATAAGATGCAATTGCATCCCAATTTATTTATAAATTTAAGGTTATACCAGTTAAAATCCCAATAGCTTACTATAAAGAAGTAGAAAAATCAATAATCTAATTTATTTCAAAGAGTAGGGTACCCCAAATTGTTAAAAAATATCTTGAGAAAAAAAAATGAGGCAGGAGGTCTCGTGTTTCCTGCTTTGAAATCTACAGTGATCAAAACAGCCTGGCATTGTCATGAAGGTACATATACTGACCAATCAAATGAGTTTTCTTAAATAGATGCTCTCATCTATGGGCAATTGAATTTTGATAAGGTAGTCAATTTGACTCCACTGGGACAGACATTTCTTCAGCAAATGCTGCTTAGAGAACTGAATATCCATATCCAAAAGAATGTAAAAGGTCCCTTATCTCACACCTTATATGAAAGTTAACTCAAAATGGATTGAAGACCTAAACGTTAGAACTAAGATCATAAAACTTTTAGAAGAAAATGTAAGGAAATATCTTAAAGAATTTGTGGTAGACGGTGGTTTCCTAGACCTTTCACCCAAAGCATGAGCAATGAAAGAAAAAATAGATAAGTGGGATCTCCTCAAAATTGAATAATTTTGCACATCAAAGGACTTTATCAGGGAAATAAAAAGGCTGCCTATGCAATGTAGGATAATATTTGGAAACCACATATCTGTAAAGTGTTTGATATCCAGAATATATAAAGAGATCCTACAACTCAACAACAAAATGACAAAAAAAAAATTAAAATGTGGGCAAAAGACATGGATAGACACTTTTCCAAAGAGGAAATACAAATGGCTCAAAAGCATATGAAAAGAAGCTCAACTTCACTAGCTATTAGTGAAAGACAAATTAAAACCTCAATAAGATATCATCTCTCACACCTACTAAGATTACCATTATGAAAAAACTAAAGACAAAGTGCTGAAGAGGATGTGGTGAAACAGGTACACTTATTAACTATCGATGTGAATGTAGAATGGTGCAGCTGCTGTGGAAGGCAGTTTAGCAGCTCCTCAGGAAGCTAAGTTTAGAATTACCATATGATCCAGCAATCCCATTACTAGGTATATACTCAGAAGAACTGAAAGCAGATACATGAATGGATATTTTCAAACTAATGTTCATGATGGTATTATTCATGATTACCAAGAGATAGAAACAGTCCAAACATCCATCAACAGACTAATGGATAAACTCTAGTACATACATACAATGGAATATTACACAGCTGTAAGAGAAAATAAAGCCATGACATGCAACAATATGGATGAACCTTGAGGACATTTGTGTTGGATGAAATAAGCCAGAAACAAAAGGACAAATACTCAATGGTCTCACTAATATGAAGTGACTATAATGAACAAACTCAGAGTTAAAGCTGAGAATATAGGTCATCAGGCATTAAAGAGGGTAGATATTGGGCATTTGATGCTGAAGGAGTACAGAATGTTCAACAGCATTGAGTGCAAAGAAATAGAAATAGATAACACAATACTATCTGATGGTAGCATAATATTGTAAGTATAATGAACAAAGCTGGGTATATTTTTGAAAGTAGAAGGTTAGGGACATAAATGACACAGGAAAGAATGATGGAAAATAAAAATGGGACTGTATAACTTAGCAAAACCTCGAATGGACAATGATGATGATTAAATGTACAAATATAAAAAAAGGTTTTACATGAGGGAGAATGAATGAATGTCACCATTTCAAGGTATTAAAAATGGGATGGTATACGGAAAAATATAATTAATGCAAACTAGGGACCATAGTTAATGGTAACATTGTAATAGTCTTTCATTAATTATAATAAAGACAATATACCAAAACTAAATGTCAATAAGAAGGGGATACAGGAAAGGGGTATGGGATTCTTCTTACTATTTCTCCTTTTCTTTTTACCCTCCTCTTTCTTTGTGGAAGGAATGGAAATATTCTCATATAGATTGTGGTGGTCAACGCAAATATATGTGATTATAACAGGAGCCATTGATGGTACATTTAGAATGGATTGTATGGTATGTGAATAAAACTTGTTTTTATAAAAAGAAAGATACAAGTGCTGCAGAAGAATAGAAAGACAGATATATCTATTCAGTGCTGGCAGTGAAATAGAACGGTGCAGCCCCTTTGGAGACCAGTGTATGGTTGTTCCAGAAGAAGTTAAGTATAGGGTTGCCATAGAATCCTGCAACCCCATTATTATGTATATATTTGGAAGAACTTAAGGCAAGAACATGAATAGATATTTGCATGCTGGTGATTATGGTGGCATTATTCATGATTTTCAATGAATGGAGTTGGCCCAAAGGTGTCTCAACTGAAGAACAGAAGATGACCTGTGGTGTATACATATGACAGAATATTAAGTTGCTGTAGGAAGAAAGGAAGTTGTGAGACATGCAATTAGGTGAATGAACCTTGAGGGCATTATGTTGAGTGAAATAAGCCAAAAACAAAAAGATAAATATTGTATAATCTCATTAATATAAACTAATTATGCTATGAGCAAGCTCTGAGACTTGAAATCAAAAGCATAGGTTGTCAGGGTATAGAAAGTGGGCAGAGATTGAGCAATCAATGATTAAGGAGTATAGAATATTCAATAAGGCTTATTGTAAATGGTCCTAGATCGTAAGCTTTTACAGCAGTCACATGTACTCCTGAGTTTTAACCATTATATCTAAATTATGAGATGCAGTGCTCTTTGTGTATAACCAGGTCATTCCCTGGAACTTTGGGTATCTGTGTGACCCCTGAGACTCAGAATTAGAGTTCTGAAGCCCTCAAAGTCAGTATTATTTCACACCACAACTGTTAATGAAGCTGAAAAAGAGATCAGACTTCAATTAGAGATACGAATGAAATAGATTAAGTTAGGATTGAGGTAAATCTGAATACAGGGTAAAAGATGATATTGTCTTTATTTTAAAACCTCAACTTCCAGAGAAGACCAAAGGAAGAGATGTTTACTTGGTCCAAAATTTAAATTTTCTGTAGCACAATATCTAATTTAACCTGTCTGGTAAGTTTATTTAAACAATATAATCACATGGAACCTAGTACAGGAAATGAGATCTTGTTATCTGGCACAGGTTAATGTAATATCCCAATACATTCCAGAATATTTGGGTCAGAATTTCCAAATTCCCTGAAGAACTGGGAAAAATGTGGAACTATTAAACTTCCCTGCCTGGGGAATTCCTGATATTCTCTCAAGCACTAGGAATTCCCAATTCAATAAGCCAAGCCCTGAATCTTGATGTCTGCCTTTATGAAACTTATATCTGCAATGGCAAAAGCTAAGCCTACTTATAATTATGCCTAAGCAACAACCCAATGGGACTCTTTTGTTTCTCAGATGTGGACTCTTTCCAAGCCAATTCTGCAAATAAAATCACTACCTTCCCTACTATATGGGACATGATTTTCCATGATGTAAGTCTCCTGGGAACCATAGGACATGACTCCCAGTGATGAGCCTAACCCTGGCATTGTGAATTGAGAGTAGCTTATTGACCAAAAGAGGGAAGAGAAATGAAACAAAATAGTGTTTCAGTTGCTAAGAGATTTCAATAGAGTCAAGAGGCCATTCTGGAGGTCACTCTTAAACAAGCTTATTCAGGTATTGCACATTGCCACAGTATGCCATGCTCCAAACAAAAGTATTCCTGAAAACCCTAAAGAATATCCTGAGCTCTATCTAAAACACTATAAATGTTTTACTAACTATAAGTTTGTTTTCTTCAGAAACTTATGGTGTCCAGATTGTTCCTATGCTGGATAAGCCCTGAAACACAAAGGTTACCAGTCCCTCCAAGAACATCAACCACTTTCATTCTTCTACCCCACAAGGTCAATCCTCCTTTGCAACACAAAGTAGTTAAAATGTTCATTGCCCAGATATCTCTGAAGACTGAGAGAATGATCAAATGAGAGGGAGGATGTGTAATGGAGAAATTAGGATTTAACAAATGATTATGACTACTGACTCATGATGTAGATATTTCTTTTAGCTTCTACAATATTAGAATACCTAGAAGGAAATACCTGAAATTGTTGAACTGTAAGCCAGTAGTCTTGATCTTTGATCATGATTGTATAACTATATAGCATTTATAGTGTGATCATGTGATTGTAAAACCTAGTGACTGACACTCTATTCAGTGCATGGGTGATGAATAATAAACTAAAGACACAAATAATAATGGGGGGTTAATGTGTTATTTTGGGTTTTCTTTTTTCTTTTTATTCCTTTTTTATTGGGAATATATACAGTGAGCTAGCTGCTGATTGGTATACTTCAAATGGATTATATGTGGGTATGTGAAGATATCTCAATAAAGTTTCATTAAAAATCACATTGCAATTCTGTTAAACACCACCATAATTGTTAAAATGAAAAAAAAAAGAAAAATTAGCAGTGAAATAGAGCAATTGGAAATTCATATATTGCTGGTTTATGGTCATTTGTCCTATGATTTAGGAAAACTATTTTGCAGTACCTACT
This sequence comes from Myrmecophaga tridactyla, assembly GCA_004026745.1. Lineage (NCBI taxonomy): Eukaryota > Metazoa > Chordata > Mammalia > Pilosa > Myrmecophagidae > Myrmecophaga > Myrmecophaga tridactyla. The sequence goes on along the minus strand of PVIY010010096.1, from coordinate 10,733 downwards.
ATAAATGAACACATCCATAATGAATGACCCAGCAATTCTATTTCTGGGTATATACCAAACAAAGAAAGTGCATAAATATGTTCACAAAACACATATGAGAATGTGAAGTTCTAGTCATAATGGCAGAAAATTGATAAATACCAAAGTTAGAATTTATGAATAAATTGCAGTCTGTTTATTGAGTAAAATTCTAAAGAGTAATGAGGATGAATAAACTACAACCACATACAACATTATGAATTAAACACACAAATATAAGTTTGAATGAAGAAAATCCAAAATTTGTGTTTATCATTCTGATGATAAAATTTTTTTAAATAAGCCAATCTAATATATGATGTTAAAAGTTCTGCCCTTTGAGGCAGTAGTGAGTGGAAAGGCCCAAGTAAGGGGTTTCTAGAGGGCTATAAATGCTATGTTTCTTGATCTTGATGCTGCTTGCATGTGTGAATTCAATCAGCAAAAAGTCATAGACCATACACATTTTATTGGGCAACTCTTCTATATAAATTATTGTTTTAGTTTGCTAATGTTGCTGGAATATAATATACCATAAATGGGGTGGCTTTCATAAAGGGAATTTATTACATTACAAGTTTAAAGTTCTAATGCCAAAAAAAATGTCCAAAGTAAGGCATTCCAAGAAAGATCATTTGACTCAAGAAAGGCTGATGGCATCTGGAACACCTCTGTCAGCTGGAAAGTCACAGCTCTGGCATCTGTTGATCCTTTGGCTTCTGGTTTCAGTTCCCCTGGGGGTATTTTCTTTCTGCATCTCCAGATGTCTCTGTCTGTGTCAGCTCTGAGCTTTTTTCAAAATAGTTCCCTCTTAAAAGATTCCAGTAAGTGGATTAAGACCCACCTTCAATGACAGAGATACATCTCCATGGAAACCAACTTATCAAAAGATCCCACTCCCAATTGATCTGCCTCCACAGATTGGATTAGGAAAAAGGACAAGGTTTTTCTGGAGTGCATTACAGTCTCAAACCAGCAGAGTTATATATCAAAAATTTCAGGAAGAAATATAAATTTGTTTATTGTAGTACAAATGTGAAAAATGTATTATAGTAGTAGAAAATTACTTATTTTTTCTCTCTCATTTCTAAGGGCAGATAACTGGACAGGCACATTGAAAATCTTCACAACCAATTACTTTTCTTTCTTGCTTTGTTTTATTTTGGTTTTGGTCACCATCAGAGTTTTCTATATTACAGTTCATCTGATTTACTAGTGTAGATTTACTTCTGGTCTCTTTTGGTATTGCTTTGAGTTCTCTTCTTTGGTATATCACTTAAGTATTTGAGGGAAAATTGTGAGATTATGCACCCAAAATTGCTAAATAATACTATTTTAAATGTATATAAAAGTATCTCAGTATTAATTTTTGATGATAGAAATCCAAAGTTATTAATTTAATTAATAATATGGTCATATATTTATGGCATTATTTTAAAGAAATTATTTGTCACCATACATTTATTTTTGACATAGGAAGTATGCATTTAACTGAGATTTTCATCTGTAAACCTCACTCAATGGACACATACATAAATGAAATACATTTTTTTTTAATTCTTCAATGTTATTTTGTTGTTGATGATGGTAGATGGTAGCACTTTCTTGGTCCCAGTATTTCCTTTTAATTACTAACACCAAAAGATTAGCCTTCAGCTAATGGAACATATGTAAGTTTTAAATAGTTTGTTTCCTTTTCTGTTAGGTAACAAAAGTAAATAGTAGGAGCTTGCCATCATTTCTATTTCTTGTCAGTTCACCTCAGAGAGAAAAACAAAATTACTTTATGTTATAGACACAAGAAGTTGTATTACTAAAAATTAAAACAAGAACAAGGGTTACACAATGATTATCAAATTGTTAAAATTATGTATCATCACTAACGGAGTCATTTTTCATAGAAGTCATTTATTTTTCTTAAAAATAGTATGCGTTATTCTAATTCTGTTTGCTTAATTGCACTTAAATCATGTTGTCTTTAAGCCAAGAAAAGTTATTTCAAGAGATAGATATGTTTACATGTCAAAGTATAAATCTTGATACATCCTGCATGTTGTTTTCATTATTATAAGCAATTGCTTACTATAGTCAGGTATACTTAATGTAGACTGATAACATTCAAATCTGATATGAAAGAAAATATTATTTCTAGAGAAAATGTTAAATGTATGTTTTCCAGTGTTCATTCCTTTTTAATAATAAAACTAATGAATGCTTCTTCTTCTCATTTTAATTATTATCTCACATAACACACCCACAGCCATCTAAAGGTTAGCTACAACATCCAGTATAGTACCTAGAAATAAAATACTCTGCTTTACACATATCTTCAGCCATAATCAACGTATGTAAGAAATTCTACATCATTTTCTGACTAGGCAGAGTTAATGTTATGTAAAGATTTGTGTTTGGGGCACTATCAGAAAAATTAGTGCTTATTCTGATGGTTTATTACTTTGAAAATTACATATTGAATCCTTTCTATATTTGAAGTTAGTTTTAAAATGGACTCCTTTGAACAGATCAGCCACTCCATGTTATGATTTCCATGTCAGGAATGGTTTTTCTGCCTATATATTTCATATGCTGACTCCCAGAGAGAGCCATGCTTTCTCAAATATTTAGCTACACAGTCAGAATATCTAGATGTACTATATATTTTTATGTTTTCATATGTATGCTTTACTTCATATAAAGAAACCATTAAAATCTGAAACTATATGGTAGGTAGTATTCCAGACTTTGATTCAAGGAGAAAAGAATAAAAGTGTAACATGATTAAGTTTAATATTCAAAAGTATGCTACCCAAAAACAGATTATATACAATCTAGTCATCAGGGTAAGATCAATAGGAAGGGTCAAAGAAAACACAAATGACAAAACAAAATTTGGAAGGAGGGACAATAAGTAAAAACCTAAAATATCAAGACATTACTGCAGAAGTAAAATAAATATATCTGTTTTAATAACACATCAGAAGAAGACACATTCAAATGAAAAGCAAAAGATGACTATGACATTTATTTGGATTTCCATAACCATTAATTATCATCACCATCACTACAATAATTATTGAAAAAGTCTGAGAACTCATGACTTGAATTTTTTTTTTCATTTTCAGATAACTTAATCACTTTTCTACATTTTGTAGATTGATTTGCTTGTGACTGGTTTCAATCCCCCTTTCTAAATGAAAGCTACGGGTGGAAAAGTTGAAGACTCTATCCTCATCCCTCGCTGTCATATATACTTGATTATTAAGCAATTTTAGTATAGCCCACTTAATAGCCATGTTTTTTGACTGATTACTATATGCTAGGTACTTTTGTCAGAATTTTATTGTATACTCACAACAAACCTATGAGTTCCTATTAATTTTTTTTTCTATTTTTGGGATGAGAAAAGAGGAATAGGGCAGGTAAGCAAAAATGGACTGGCTTTTAACAATAGGGTTTATTAGCGTAAAGTTTATAGTTCTAAGTTTGTGAAAATGTCTGAATTAAGGCATCAACAGGACAATCCTTTCTCTTCAGAGAAACTCAGCTGTGTGAGCTTGGTCTTCTCTGTTACATAGCAAGGCACATGGTGATGTCTGCTGGTCCTTCTCTCCAAGGTTTCATTGCTTCCAGTTTCTGGTTTCAGTGACTTCCTCTTTGACCTCTGCATGTTTTTCTCTTTTAGCATCTGTCTCTCTTAGCTTCTGCAGCTTTTCTCTCTGAACTGCTCTGGGTGTTTTTCTGTCTTTTATCCTCTTACAAGAGACTCTAGTAAAAGGATTAAAGCCCACCTTGAATGAGGTGTGTCATATTTTAATTAAAATAACCTAATCAAAAGGTCCCACCTTCAATAGGTCTACACCCACAGGAATGGAGTAAAAGGACATGATCTTCTCTGGAGTACACAGCAGCTTCAAACCATCACAGTATGCTACTAGCAATTGTGCTAAGATATAAGGCATAAGTAGGGACTATAACCAGGAGGTATGTTCATGCTGAGTAAATTTTTAGTAAAAGAGCTATTGCATAAATATGTAAGAGTGAATGCATAGTTTTTCCCCCTTCCCCTACCAGATGTAATGAAAGTAAGAGTTTAAGAACTCACAATTGTTTCTGCATGCTGAGATGACATGGCTGGCTGAAACAGAATGAAGCTAAGGCAGATGGATTAGTTACAGAAAAAGTACAGGACATCCATTCCCAAGGTTAGCAAGTTAAGCAGAGAGCTGGCATTTTGCAGTACACATTAAAAGTAGACTCTGCATTCAAAATTAACAGTTAAATATTCCATATTTAAAATTTACTTGCAGCATTGAACACACAAAGGCTAATAACTTTATGGTAAGGGCATTGAAAAAATAAGTGGAATTCTAATACTGATGATATGAAGAAATAGTTGGACCCACAAAAGACAATCAATAAAATGAGAGACCAAACCAGGACAGATAATCTTTCCAATGGAAAGGCTAAGCTTGATTTTCAGTTGCTTTGCAACAAAACCTGAAATACTACTATCAGAACTACAGTTTGTATCTTTTGAAATTCTTCTTACTCATTTTTTGAACTTTTTTTATTGTATAGCATAACATATATACAAAGCAAAGAAATAAAAAAAAGCAATAGCTTTCAAAAACTCTTCAAAAAGTGGTTACAGGATAGATCTCAGAATTTGTCATAGTCTACCATACGATCCTCTCATATTTTTCCTTCTAGCTGTTCCAGAATATAGGAGGCTAGTGAGCTTAAATACTTTTTTATCACCACAATTGACTTTTTTTTCCCTT
>PVIY010010095.1:0-69852 GCA_004026745.1 Myrmecophaga tridactyla | reverse complement strand
TCCTTTGTTCTTCCTCATGCAAAAACATTTTTAAAATTTGTACATTGTACATTTCACTATTATTATACACTCCAGGCATTCTGGATTATACCATCTCGATCTTTAACATCTATCTTTCTTTCTGATTTCATTTATGTCCCCAGACCTCCTCCCTCTATTATTCTCACATGCAGCTTCATTCAGTGTTTTAACATATGTAAATAGGACCTTTTGATGAGGTTATTTCAGTTAAGCTATGGCCCAGGGTAGGTCTTAATCCTCTCACTGGAGTCCTTTCTCAATAGGATGGAGAGAGAGAGAGAGAGAGAGAGAGAGAGGGAGAGAGAGAGAGAGAAAGCCATGGAAGCAAGAAGCTACAAGCAATGAAACTTGCAAGGGAAGGGAAAGACCAGCAGACACTACCATATTCCTTCCATTTGGCAAAGGATCCAATGATCACCAGCAGCAGGCATTCAGGAAGGAAGCCTTGATGATGCCTTGATTTGGACATTTTCTCAGCCTTAAACTGTAAGCTTGTGATAATAAATCCTCATTGGTTAAGCCAATCCATTTTATAGTATCTGCTTTTAGCAACCTAGGAAACTGAAACTGATTTCTTCTTAAAAATGACAATTTACCAAATTTGGTACAAGTTAAAACAGAAAATCTAAATCTGTTGAAAACTCTCCAAAATATTGCCTCCAGGCCCAGATTATTCCAGTGATGACTCTATCAAGCATTTAAAGAAAAAAAATAATGCCAATTTTACCTAAGCCTTTTCATAAATTAAGGAGATGGGGTCACTGTTCAACTCATTTTATGAAGCCAGCATAACCCTTATACCAAAGCTTGGCAAATAATTTGCTGTAAAATAAACCAGAGATGAATATCTCTCATGAATATACATTGAGAAATCCATAAAAAAATCAGTAAATTGGATTCAACAATATATAAAAAAGAAAAATGCATAGTGACAATGTAAGATTTATCCCAGGAATACAAGAATAGTCTTCACATTAAAAAATCATTTAATTTAATTTATCATATTAACAGAAGGGAAAAATACATGATCATTTCAATAGATGCAGCAAAGAATTTTTACAAAAATTCAATGCCCATTCATAATGAAAATGCCAGCAAACTAGGAAATAGTAGGCAAACTTCTAAAACTGAAAAATATATTTACAAAAAATCCTATAATCAATATTACATCTAATGATGGAAGACTGAATTGCTTCCTCCTAAGATTGGGAGCAAAGCAACAACTTATTTTACTACCTTTCTTTAATATTGTATTGAACATACTAGCCATATCAATAGAAGGAGTGTGCTGGTTTGAAAGGATGTATGGACCCTATCATTTTTTAATCAAAGTCCCATCTCATAAAGGCAGAATAATACCTTTTCAATACTGTATATTTGAAACTGTAATCAGATCATCTCCCTGGAGATATGATTTAATCGAGTGGTTGTTAAACTGGATTAGGTGACGACATGTCTCCACCCATTTGAGTAGGTCTTGATAAATTTCTGGAGTCCTATAAAAAAGGAAACATTCTGGAGAATGAAGGAGATTCAGAGAGAGCAGAGAATGCTGCAGCACCACAAAGCAGAGAGTCCACAACCAGCAGCCTTTGGAGATGAAGAAGGAAAATGCCTCCCGGGAAGCTTCATGAAACAGGAAGCCAAGAGAGAAAGCTAGCAGATGACTCTGTGCTCGCCATGTGCCCTTCCAGCTGAGAGAGAAACTGTGACTGTGTTCACCATGTGCCTTCTCACTTGAGAGAGAAACCCTGAACCTTATCAGCCTTCTCGAACCAAGGTATCTTTCCCTGGATACCTTTGATTGGACATTTCTATAGACTTGTTTTAATTGGGACTTTTTCTCGGCCTTAGAACTGTAAACTAGCAACTCATTAAATTCCCCTTTTTAAAAGCATTCCTTTTCTAGTATTGCATTCTGGCAGCTAGCAAACTAGAACAGGGAGTAACAAAAATCAAAGGCATAATGGTAGGAAAGGAAGATGTAAAGCTGCTCCCATTTACAGATAATATGATTGTTTATGTAGAGAATCCCAGGAATCTATATGTATTTGCTAGCACTAAAAACACAGGTTATCATGACCACAGCATACAAAGTAAGATATAAAAATGAATTTAATTCTTATATAATAGCTGCAAAATTTGGGTAATAAAATAAAAGAATTTCATTTACAGTAGTGCTAAAAACCTAAAGTATTTGAGAATAAAGCTAGTTAATGAAGTTGCAAAAGCATTCCAAGTGTTTTAACCTGAAAACCACGACTGCTAAGAAAAATAAAAGAGCTAAATAAATGAAGAAATATACAATGTTCATAGATTGGAACTCCAATATTATTAAGATGGCAGTTCTTCCCCAGTGGATTCATAAATGGAAGTAAATTTTCTCTGATAGCAGAAATAACTTTTAGCAGGATATTTTCTTGAATTTATTGAGGTACTTTAAGAATGTACATGGATGTGAAAACAACTTATAACATTAAAGTAACTTTAAAAAAAGAAGAATAAAGTTGGAGGGCTTACTCTACTTGATTTTAAGATAATATAAATCTGCAAAAATCAAAACAGCTTGCTATTGGCAAAATGATAGATATATAAATCAATGAAACAGAATAAAGAGAGCATAAATAGATCTGCATTTGTTAATTGAAGTTGTTAAGTGACTGAGATTTTGAAGATTTTTCATATTGCAGGATAGCTGGGCTGTGCCCTGACTAATATAATAATGAAGAGAAGCTGAGGGAGGGAATCAGACACGTGGATATGTGTGGTATTTTGAATTCCATGCTTTTTGTAGACCATATAATTATTAAGATCACATCAAAATTCCATACCCAGGATGTAAGCAAAGTATTAAATGTTCAAGGTTGCAAGGGGAATAATAGAATGCTGAAGAAAGAGTTGCTTACCTGCTTCAAGAGCCTTGTAATCATCTTGATGAAATCCGGAATTTCATCAAAATTATATGAACTTATAGAATCACATAAATTTATGTCCTTTAAACCAGGATATAACTGGAGAAAAAATGGGTGTTCAATTTTGTAATCTCATTGAGCCTTGATTGAAATGACTGAAAAGTGAAGAAGGGCAAAATCTATTTTTTTTCCACATAACTGAGTAAAATGAAAACTTTATTGGAGGAGATTATTCCTGCAGTTCAACTTCTGCCCATGTATAAGAAATGGATATAGAATGGGTGGGATGTTTGATCAGTGCTGATTGGAAGTAGGGTTTGAATAGGGAAAAAGTCTCCTTTCACTCAGATTGTTGCCCCAATTCAATTAGAAATTTTAGTCGTTCCCTGTCCCCTCACTTCCTTGCATTGTCCATTTCATCTTCATTTTATTTATTTATTTACTTTTTGACTGAGAAAACAGAGAGCAACTGGAGTTTCTATGAGAGCAAACCAATTTTTATTAGCATGCTTGAAATATTCCCACATATACACCCAGAAACACATTCCCATTTTAACCTCTAACCTGTGAAGTGACTGAAAGAATGCATTAGATATCCACAATATTTTTCTAAACATAGGGCTTTTTGTCATTTCTTTTTCCAATGTTGTTTGCTGTCTGCTTAGGTTCAAATGCATCTTTCAGTGGGAGAATAATATACCCTGCTCAGTAGAGATGATAGGTGTGTTTCTTATAGCTGTACTTTATGTAATGTCTTTTTCATTAGTTCCTTCAAACTACTTAATCAACAAGTCATGGCTCCAAGTGATAAGTGTACAAGACAGATGGCCTTCTGTTTAAGCAAAGAAATTGCATCCTATTGTTGGAAAAGAGCATGCCAAAAGGAAGAATCTGAAAGAGAATGCTAGAGATAAAATGTGTCGTTGCTTTTTTTTTTTTACTTTTTATTTACGATAACTTTTTTTGAGGGGCAGGGGTGTAGAGAGACTACCAAACATTAGTTTTATCAGGGCTTTATATTAGTGGATTTCTTTTATGTTTCTGATTCCTTCTTTGTAGGTGCTCCTAGAGGGAAGTGGCCACTCTATCGATGTTTTTACAAGAAATTTTTCCTCTTCTATGTCTTGTCTGTTGACTTGGCTGCTTAATACATGACCAGATTGCATGCAAGATCAGAATTTGAATTATGTCATGTTAGAACCTGAGTTTCAGGGGTCACTCTTAAGAAGACAAGTTGAAGAGGAGCTTACTGAAGTGAAAGCAGGGTAAAAGCCAAAGTGCCATCCTAAGAATAGGGCATAGGCTCTCTCCTTTAAGTATGGGGCATTGGTCCGTGCAGTAAGGAAAACAATATTTCCGTTCAGAATATTTTGTATTATATTATTATTTTTAAAACAGTTACTCATTTCATAATTTCTCTTAGTAATAGGCTTTGCTTGGCAAAAAAATATAATCTGTGAGTGTGAAGCTTCATTGTTTCCTAAAGAAAAATGCTACTTTGGAATATTTTCTAATTCAAAAGTTATGTTTATAAATTCTTAAAATGAACACATCTTTTAGAAGTACTGCATAGGGTTTTATGTGAAAGCTATGTGCTTTATTTACCATTTTTAATTGAGCAGAATACTCTCATGTTTCAATGTCATTAAAGGAGTAAGAGAGATTGTGCTGCTTTCTAAATGACCTTCACTCAATAGAGTGCTGAATGACCCTTGCATGGAGATGCTACTTTTGAACAGTTTCCTTATTAAAGGGGAAAGGACATCCACACTGACTCATTACCTGGAATCTGTTGAATTCAGACAAATTAATTTCTTGCAATTGATTTCAGAGCTGATTCGTTTTATCTGCATGGCTTTACTGCTACATGTGAACATTAGGCCTCTCTAAAAAATGATGGAGGATAATAAATGCTTTAGGAATTTGTTTTGCTGAACTGAACTAATGGCAGTGGAACATATGGTGAAATATATTTTTAATTACTTTTCTACAATGTTAAATGTTTTTTCCTTATTTTCATATTTACTGTTTTTGATCAAGCTTGTGGAAGAGTCTTTTCAGAAAGAATGCAGCATTTTGCATAATACACATGACTAATTTTATGGGTAATATATATCAGTATGTAAGCAACATTTTTACCACAGGAGTTTTAGAAATTTGTTTATGATTCTGTATGTCTTTAAGTAGAAAATACTTTTCTTCTCCTTCTTTCCTAAACTAAGATTGCCACCATTATTATTATTTTTTTAATCAACAAGAATTTAGAGGTGATTTGTCTGTTTCAGGTTAAGGCTAAGGAAAACACTAGGTTATGCCAGTTTGAAACTGTTGTGTACCCCAGAAAAGAAATGTCCTTTAACCCTCATTCAATATTTCTGGGTGGGATCTTTTGATTGTTTCCGTGGAGATGTGATCCACCCAATTGTGGGTGGTAACTTTTGATTAGATGGTTTCCATGGAGATGTGCCTCCACCCTTTCAAGGTGCGGTTGCTTACTGGAGCCCTTTAACAGGGAACCATTGTGGTAAAGCTTCAAAGCCAGTAGAGTCCACACAGCCAGACATTTTTGGAGATGCCCCTGGGGAAGCATTCTGAAATGAGGAGAGAAAGCTAGCTGATGTCGCCATGTGCCTTCCCAGCTGACAGGTTTTCTGGCTGGGACCAGTCTTTCTTGAGTGAAGGTAACTAAACCATTCCATTTCTGGTATATTGCTTTCCAGCAGCTTTAACAAAATGAAACAGATTTTGGTTCCAGACATGTGGGGTGCTGTGGTTTGCAAATACCAAACATGCTGAAATGGCTTTTTAAATGGATAAAGGGAAGATTCTGGAAGAGTTGTGAGGAGCTTGATAGAGAAGGTCTAGAATGCTTTGAAGAAACTGTTGGTACAAATGTGGACTCTAAAAATAATTCTGATAATGGTTTAGAAAGAAATGATGCATGTATTATTGCAGATTTGAAGGAAGGCAATCCTTGCTTTAAAGTTGCAGAGAATCTAGCAAAACTGACTACTGGTTTTGGATGAAAGGCAGATTCTAAAAGCCATGACCTTGAATATTTAGCAGAAGAGATTTCCAAATTAAATGTGGTAATTTTGGCCTGGTTTCTCCTTGCAGCTTATATTGTAATGTGGCAAGAAAGAGATAAGCTGAGAACTGAGAACTCTTTGGTACAAAGAAACCAGAAATTTATGGTCTGGAAAGTCTTGGGCTTCCAGAAAGGATAAATACCAAAGAATAGTGCCCCATATGAGGATTTAACCAAGCACAGAAGTAGTCAGCCACTACAGGAAAGGCCATGCTTGGAGATAGAGTTATCCAAGTAGGATTTGTGGGAAGTCCTATTGTCTGATGTTATGATCTCTGCCTATTTCATAGAAAACCAACAAGAGTGTTGTGGGGTCTATATAAATGGAGTAACTGCCAATCTGGACTAGTAGGGACAGAAAAGGAATGAATTGAAGGAAAAATAGTTTCAGAGGCAGAACCATGAAAGCTAAGGTCTGAAACCAACAAACCTCAGGCCAGGAGAGTAGACCCACGTAAGTATTTGGAGAGGGTGAATTTATTCTGAAGGCAGAGGGTGGGCCTTCCACCTGGATGTGCTGGAAGAGTTATGTCACCACATTCCTTGGGGATTTGGGAGAACCTGGCTGCCACCACATTTTTTCTGAGGAAGTTGAGCATGTGCCCTGGAGATGGCAGAGAGCCCGGGTGCTGCCCAATGCTTGGAGAGGGTGGAGCCAGGAAAAAGGTGGACTCCCCAGTGTCTCCTTAGGTTGCATTTGTAGAATGCCAGGCAGCTGCATAAGCCTGTGGAAAGGGGGGGACTGCCGCTTTCTAAAGCCCCAAGGATAAATGATTGTCAAACCTTGAAATTTAATGGAGTTTGCCCTGCAGGTTTTCAAACTGTTTGGGTCCAGTGACCCCTGTGGTTCTTTCCAATTTTTCCATATGGAAATGGGAACATTTATTCTATGACTTTCCCTCCTTTGTATGTTGAAAGCAGATAACTGATTCTGAATATTATAGGTCTACAGCCACAGGAGAATTTGCCTTAGGATACACTATGCCTGCAGCTGACTTTGTTGAGATTTTGTATTGTTTTTGACTTTGTATTGTATTTTTATTTTTACTGACATGGTTTAAGCCTTTGTGATATTGTGATGGAATTGGTGTATATTGCATTTGGAAAGGAAATGTCTTTGGGGGGTCCAAAGGGTGGACTGTGCCATTTTGAAACTGTCGTGTACCCCAGATAAGTCATGTTTTTAAATTCTCACTCAATATTGCTGGGTGGGATCTTTTTTTACTGCTTCCATGGAGGTGTAACCCACCCAAAAGCGGATGATAACTTTTGATTAGATGGTTTCTGTAGAGATGTGTCTCCACCCATTTAAGGTGCAGTTGCTTACTGGAGCACTTGAAGAGGGAACCATTTGGATAAAGCTTCAGTGCCAGTAGAGTCCACACAGCCAGACATTTTTGGAGATACAGAAGGAAAACTTACCTGGGAAAGCCTTACAAAATGAGGAGAGAAAGGTAGCAGATGTCACCATGTGCCTTCCCAGCTGATAGAGGTCTCCAGAAGCCAAAGACCCCAGCAGATGCCAGCCACGTGACTTCCCAATTGACAGAGGTATTCTGGTTGGTATCAGCCTCTCTTGAGTGAAGGTAACCTCCTATTGGTGCCTTAATTTGGACATTTTCATGGCCTTAGAAATGTTAGCTTGCAACCTAATAAATTCTGTTTTAAAAAGCCATTCCATTTCTGGTATATTGCATACCAGCAGCTTTGCAAACTAAAGCAAATGTTAAACATTTAAACCTTCTCACTTTCATTATATTTGGGAAACCATGGTGGGTAGAATAGTTGAAGGACTGAGACACCTGGAACTTTCAATTAATTTTGTTTTTATTAGGGAAGTTGTGGCTTTACAGAATGATCATGCATAAAGTATAGGATTCCCATATACCACCCTATTAATTACCCCTTGCAATGTTTGAAACAGTTGTTTCAATTGATAATGGCACATTTTAATAATTATACTACTAGCTATATTACATGGTTTAACTTGGGATTCACTGTGTGTGGTGCAGTGCCATGGGTCTTTTTTAAAAATTTTTATTCTGCAGCTCTTTCAATTTTGATGAATTAAAGTGGTAAGAGAAATCTCTGTTTAGATTCTTGTCACAAAATTTCCTGCCATTCTGATCCTTCTTCCACTAATAGCCAGAACTTACATTAGATTCAATATTGAGGACAAGATAATGGCTAAAATCAACTTTTATCATATATAGTCATGTCACATAAAGAATAAGGTCCATGGTTTCCAAACCCAGAGATCACTGCCCAAGCCATCTTTCTAACTCTTGGATACAAACTAGATTATACAGTGTTGCTTTAAACATTTTGCATACTTGCCTTTTCCATCTCCATTATTAAGGGAAAAGGAATAGCACAGCATTGACCAATGACTCTTTATTTTGTCCTTCTGCTTATTGTTGCCTTGTGGAGTCCCTCAGTTTACAGTAATTAAAAAGTGTTCTTTATCAGAAATGATGAAGGAAAAAGATGTCATCTATAATTGTTGGCTTAAGGTACTAACTGTGTCTTATTAATGAAAAATGTTCATTGCCACAAAAAAAAAAGAGAGACTAAAACAGTACTTTTTTTAACAGTTCAAACTCTATGTTAGAAGATATTTCCTCATCTGAATGTCCTAAATATTTTGGTTAGTATGAAGACTTAAAGAAGAATATATATATATATACAAATATATATATATATTTGTATTGGCAGGCACCAGGAAACGAACCCGGGTCTCCAGCAAAGCAGGTGAGAACTCTGCCTGCTGAGCCACTGTGGCCCATCCAAGAAGAATATTTTTGATATGCAATTGAAAGACACCATAAACATCGGAATCAACAGCAACTTGGCTTATTATTAAAATTTAAAAAAAGCTATTAACATTTGTATTGGAAGCATGATCGTACGTACCTCTGAGGATGCTTCTTGGGTTTCAGACCCCATCCTTAGATTTTGCCTTTCTTTGACAATTCACGTTAAGGTAATATTTTCTTGATTGAGGAGATTTGCATTTCATAATCTTTGACCTGGCTTGTCAACTCTGCAAAAAAGCTGCCAAACTGGGTCAGTCACTTGATCTGGAAATCAAAACTATCCAGGCCTTAGTCACACCTCAACTAACAGGTACTACGTGCTCAAAATTGACTGTCAGCCAACTGAGTATGATAAGCTGCACAGGTTATGCATCACACTTTCCACTGCAGAAGTGTTAGAAGAGGGAGAGCACAAAGCAGAGAGCAAAGTGTCCACACAGAGAAATGGTGCTTGAGATTCTCGTGGCAGGATATTAAAATCATTCAACTAGAAGGAAATTTTCCTCACAAACTTCTGCTATTTGAACCTAAGGCATTGGAAAACCAGATTACATTCAACCCTGCTGTGAACATTAAGTGCCCGAGGTATTACCTGTTCGGAGTTGACAATCAGTGTGATATGCCAGCCTATTAGAGTGAGACTGAAGACACAGCAACAGCAACAAAAAAACCTGAACAGCATCTCCCACACTTGAGAAAATGTCGAGGACAATTTTTAATGATAAATACTTACATAAATAAATACATTCAAAATGTGAACCAGAATGGGTTTGATTACTGGTGCCTGCCCATGCAAAAAAAAAAAAAAAGGTGAACCATATATATTATATGTATTATATATATATAATACATATATTAAAGTGTATTAAGTGTTTTCCCCCCCTTTTTTTCCACCAGCCCCACTCCCTCCCACCCCTAAACCCCATGTTTGTGCAAAGAGCCCAACTCCAAGCTGAGATGCAACAATGCACTGGTATTTGATTTCACTGTCGATCTGGGTGCTGTCTTGATGTGGTCCGGCTGCATTTCTGGTGTGTATGTGTGTGTATGTGTACACGATGCAACCCTCACCCTTTCCCCCATCCCAGGTTATTTGGTGCATGCCTACTTCTTGTACACTGAAGGCAGCCCAGCAGGCTTCTCTGCTGTTGGAGGGAGACAGTTGGATTCTCTCACCATAACAGTGAGAGAATGTTAGGTGTAAATCTACAAGAGGAAAAACCTGTCTCTTCAAATGTCTTCCATATCTTAATGGGTTTTTTTTGACATAATACCAGAATTGGGGTTTTAATCATTGCCATGGCCATTTATTCCTTTTGCCTGTTTTTAGGGTTCCAAGCTCATCTATACCTTTTTTTTTTAATTGGGCACTATCTTAAAAGATTTATGTACCATGTCTAAAGGCCTCTTGCCTTTTTCAGCTGTTGTGTGTTGCTTCTCTTGGCACTTCCTTTCTTTAATATCTCTGGCCCTGACTGCCTCCCGTTCCATGCTGCTACCAGAAATAGTCCACTCAACAGCTGTTCTTAAGGAGCAAGACTGCTGATGCTCTTGCAATGTGACATTTATCCTGCAGGTAGGAGATGTGGTTTTGGCAGCTTCGAGGAGTGGGTTAGGTTTCAATACAAACCTGTACATGGTCCAAACCTAAATGACTGTAATTGGCCCTTGGACACTTTAAAGAATAATTTCTGAGCTCTGCCTGGCACCAGGAAGTGTTAGTGAACACTATACCTCATTTATACAAATTCTTATGGACTCCAGGAAAGATGAAATCTGGCCAAGAAATTAATTTTTGCTAATCAGCACAGAGTCTTCCAATTGGCTATTTCTGTTATGGGGAGTGGAGGTGGGAGGCAGGTGGGCTTTTTTTTTTTTCCTTCTTTTTTTTTGACTCTTCACTATCTTGCAGTATAACTATGGAACTGTCATATTGAACTGCATTTCAGATGAGAATTTAGGCAGCAGGATTTCCCACAAAGGCTACCAAAAGGCCCTTGTTTATCATCTTTAAAACACACTGGCCACTCAGTCTCAGATTGTGGTGCCTGTATGGGAGCAGGTCTGTAAGTTATTTTGCAAGATGCTGCACAGATACCATGGAAGATGACTAATGAAAATTTTCTACTCCAAATGGGCTGGAGAAAGAGAAAGCAGTAGAATGTGTCAGTTCCTTCTGGAAATCACATTCAGAGGAAACTCTGACCATACGTACAACAGAGCTGCTCTCTTTACTTGATCACTATCTCCAGAAAAAAGCACATTAATGAACACTGCAAACACCACCATTTCACCACTCCTGTATCACCGTCATCACCTGAGACTTTACCCAAGAGGCTGCGCTGGAATAGTCTTCCCCTTCATCTCAGAATAGCACCTGCCGGAAGTTTGACTTTGTTCTCAGGGCTTTGCTTCTAATTAAACGAAATGCTAAGAAGTCTTAGAGAGAGCCTGTTTGAAAATCTTATTGGAAAATGAGTGAGAAACAAAGTTCCTTTCAGATTTCATTTCTAGTTCATATGTGGGAGAAAGTGTTCCATTGTTCTAGCATGCAGCATTCTCTGGTCTGAAAACAGAGTCTGCAGCAATGGCCAAGGCTGGAGAATACAGAGTTTGAATTGTAAAAGTTGTTGCTCACTCTGATACCCTGAGGACCGGTCAGACCCCAGCAGGAGTCTGCTTGGCACTGGATGTTGGAGGATAAAATCGTACAGAGTGGTATTGAACCCAAGGCAGTTTTGAGGCCACTGGGATGTGTCCTGGTTGTTTTTAAAGTTTATAATCTGCACTCAGAGAAATTCTAATGTGTTCTGGTTCTAAGTTAAATTACCAAATTGATGTGGGAAGTACAAAAGAGAAGACCAGTATTAGAGGGAAATGTCTTTCAGAATAACAACTGGCATTGAATTGAAGTCTGCAACTTTTGATTTCAACAATAGATGTTTGTCAGCTTCAGGACAGTGGTATTGCCAGAGGGAGAAAATACATGAAACTCCCATGATGGGAGAAATTAGAAAAAAAAAAAAACAGCATAGCAAAAACAAAATAAAGAGCCACTGACCTTACTGACAAAGGTACCCCTGTGGAAAATCTCTAGCAAGCCTGGGAGTTAGGGATGGAGAGGAAGGGGAAGCTGGTTGTTTCTTGAGCTGTTGTTTTTTTTTTTTTCTGGTGTCTTCTACATGGCTTACCCATGAAAAACAAACTTTGGACTGCATGGACAAGGCAAAGCAGTGCTAGAACAGATTTAAAAAATCACATAACAAATGTGAATTTTATGATGCCAAAGCAAATGATCATTTCGGTAAAAATCTGTGTAAAATCAGTTATATGAAATGTGTAGTATGAAATGAAAAAAAAATCTATAAAAAGATGGCTATTTTAATACCATCTTGATATGATCCAGAGGGAAATTTGACATTCTCTGAGACAACTTTCTAGTGTCCTTCATTTTGATTTTGATGATAAGAAAAAAAATCATTATGAGTTGCAGGAAAATGGTTGCCAAGCCTTAGCTTAATGACATGAAAGGTTCTAAGAGTTGGGGAAAATGGTCAGGGAGTCGTTTTAATAAGTGCTAGTGCAGTTAAGGAAAATTTTGCAGGCTGAATAAAATTTCTGAATGCTTGATGATTTCAGAAAGCTTTTTACAACGTTGACAGAAACAGCTGCAATTATCTGTCCCTTACTACATTGTAGACTGAAAGTGAATGCTCTGTCTTAATTGGGTGAACAGTTTATATTCAATGTCTTTAAAAGGACTTGCTTCATTTTTTTATTTTAATTCAAAACCCAGAATATTCTTTGCTATCAGTTATTACGTTAGCTGCAAAATCAAGTAATATTTCAAAGGCACATGAGGCTCTCTATGCTTGCTTTCTCCATGATTTTGTTCACCACTATCCCAAGTAGATTTTTCTTTCTTTCTTTTTTTTTTTTTTTAAATATAGGACACTTCACGAATTTGCGTTTTGTCCTTGCACAGGGGCCATGCTAATCTTCTCTGCATCGTTCCAATTTTAGCATATGTGCCGCCAAAGCGAGCACCCAAGTAGATATTTTAAAAGGCAATAAAATACATTGAAATGAGCAGCTCAAATACAGAATACATATAGTACCCCTCCCCACACAACCACACCAACCCATCATTTTTTAGTATAGAAATCCATTGTACATTCATACTCAATTTTAAAGTAAACAGCTATTTGTACTGTCAGTCATGAATTTAAAGGTGGGACAACTCCCATTTAAAGTAAAAAAGGATGACAAAGGTGCAAAGATAAAGAGATATTTCCCAACGAGTGGCATTCAGAAATATATCTAGCTGTGACTAGACTAGCCTTTCTAGGGAAAATATAGGCCCATTAAGAATAATTTGGGGTGAAATCAAATAATAGATGTTTAAGAACAAGATTTTAGATTTCTAAATCTGCATTGAATTTAGGTATTGAAACAACGTGATAAGCCATAAAAAGAACACTTCCCTTCACATATTATCCTTTCATATACATTTCTCAGCAGACTAATTTGTGATCATACTGTCGGGAACTGTGCTGTCTTAGAAAAATATTTCCTGCAAAGATTCTTCTGCAAAGTATTTTCTCTCTAAATGCCAAAGCACAGGTGGAATAGATAGATGCTTTACATAAAATTTAAGTGAGCCAAGAATAGATATTTTTTGAGTAACATCTACTTTGGGAACTTATGGGTGTTAATATTAAAGCTATTCTAATAATAGTGGAAAATGAAAATAGCAAACAGAATGAAAAGAAACAGAAAATGTTATAGCTTTTTTCTAGATTTCATATTCATTTTGACCTGCAGCTGCTTTCCTGGAGGAATAATCACGATTATAGAAAATATTTATGAATGTTCCTCACCTGAAATTAACTTTCTCATAGAGGCTATACAATATTCTACTTTATTGATGTGCTGTAATTTATTTACCTAATCCCTTATTCTTGGACATAGAGTTTCTTCCAATTATTCAAAATTCTAAGTACTATTGTGAAAAGTACATGGAAAAGAATACTGTCCTAGAATTCATAATTCTTGAATTTTAACTATTTTACATGACTGTGACATTAGGTGACACTTAATACTCCTAATTACCTCTCTTGCCAAGTTAAAATGATGATCATTGCCTTTACCAAGACCAAATTAGCAGCTATATATAACTATAATTAAAAAACTGCAACTTACTAAAATAAATATAAAGCTGGTGTTATTCCAAACAGGGTGAGGATTATTGTGTGGAAATGGGATGCTGTGTCCATATGCCTTTAAGCTTTAATGAATTGTAAGCTTTTCTGCTCACTTAAAATGAGAAGCACTGAAGAACATTATATGACTAATGATAGAACTAAATGTAGGGTAATGCAAGCTTGCTTAGCTTTGTTCTAGAGCCGCCAGTTGTTTGGAGGACAGGAGCCTACATCATAATAACTCCTTATATGCACATATCTCTTTACTATTTAAAACACGTTTTCACATGTTATCTCATTTTTACCGCCTTATTCAGAAAGTTGTGGATACTTTGTTCACCTTACAGAAATGGGAACTAAGGCTCAGAAAATGTTCTGTGTGCAAGGTTGTCTAGCTAGTAAGAAGTAGGGATGAAGCTTGAGCTCAAGGCTTTTGATTTTAATTTTTTATTCCTGGCTACCACATGGGACATATAAAATCCAAAGCGGTCTATGGCATAATGAAAAAATCTTAAATATTTGTGAGTTATTTTTATGAGTCAGGTGCATTTCTATTACAGAGTACTCAATCCCCACCATATGTATAAACACACACACACACACACACACACAAGCTTTGCACTTTAGAAATTCAATGTATCAGAATTTTCCAGTTTTATATCTTTAAAATACCCATGCAGAAACACATTCACAAACATAAACTATATTATTTCTTTTAGAAACCTAATAAAGAAATATTATTAACTCTTCTGTCTTTTCAATTTGAGATGTAAAAGTTTTAATTTGTATTTATTAAATCACTGAAGATATTGGAAATATTTTCATAAATCATTGTTGAGTTATATATCTTTAGTAAATTATCTCTTTATATTCTGTTATTATTTATATACAGCTGTATAACAAATTATCTTTAAATTTATCAGATTGAAAACAAACCTTTACTGTCTCAAGAGTCTTTGTGGGTCCACATTCAGACGTGGCTTATCTGGGTGTTTCAGCTCAAGGGTCTCATAGATTGCAATCAAGTTTTTATGAAGTCTAATTTGAAGACTCAAATGTGGTCAGAAGAGATGCTCTCCCAAGCTCACTCACGTGGCTGTTGATGAGCCGCAGTCATTCATGACCTGACCTGGCAGCTGGCTTCTTCCAGGATGAGCAAATTAGAGCGTGAGATAAAGTGCCCAAGGACGAAGCCTTTGTCTTTTTCTACACTGATCTTAGAAATGACATATCACTTTTAAAATATTGTATTCATTAGAAGGGAGTCATTATTTATAGTCCACACTCAAGGGGAAAGGATTACATGAGGGCATGAATGCCAGGAGATGGGATCATTGGGAATCATTTTAGAGGCTGCTCACTATATATTTGCCCATTGTTCTTTTTATTGATATAGAAGAAGTCTTTAAGTATTAAAGTCCTTATATAATATCACCATCTCTCCCTATTACATACATTATATATTGTTTCCTACTTTGAAATATGCCTTTTAAATATTCTTCATCTATCCCTCTCTCCCTCCTCTCTCTTTCCCCCTCCCTCCTCTCTCCATTTCCCTCCCTTCCTCCCTTCTTCCCTTCCTCCCTTCCTCCCTTCTTTCCTTTTCCTCCTCCTCCCCTCTCTCTTTCTTTCTGATGTTGTTGTATAAGTAATTATTTATATTGATCCCTCTAGATTCAAAGCTTAATTCATATACAAATCCTGGAGTATAGGTTAATTTTTACGAGAAAAATAGACAATAAATGTGTTGAAAATACTTGGCATGCTATGTTTGCCCTAAAAAAGTGATTTCAGAAAAATCTTCCAGCTCATTGCTGAAATCTAGCATAGATTAAATGGTAGCTGCAACTATTAAGCTTTCCATGCCTGTATTTGTTAAACTTATTAAAATATTAACTTCTGGTCTACTTTTATTTCTAGTGATTAACTGTTTGGAAATGAAGTAAGGAAGCATTTGGAATCTCTTACCATGGAAGTAAGGGCTGTCAGGTGAGTAAAAAAGAATACACTTGTATTTTCTCTGCAAAAATTAGATTGAGATCGATGGTTGGAATTTAAAATTTTCGGTTCACTCAAAATAATTTTCAAAGAGTAAGAGATTTAAAAATGGGATAGGCTGCCTCTTGAGAAAGTGATGAGATATCTAAGTGATGAGGGGAATAAAGTATGAGTAGAAAGAGAAACTGGATTGTGACGGGAAACTGAACGAGGCATTTAACAAGGTCACTTTCAGTCTAAAGTCATATGATTCGAAGTCTTGGCTTTGTGGGCACACTTCATGGAGCTAAGTCACTCATGTCTTCCTTCCCTTCATAACCGGAAAGGGTTTTTTTTTTTTTTTAAATTCCAGAGAATGGGATTAAGAGTACTTCACTAAGGTAACCAAATATAGCAATAAAAATCTGTAATTATTATTTCCTATCGCTGTTAAATAAAGGTAATCGTATTTACAACAGATGTTTGTTAAGAGGATTGAATGAATTTTAATTCTCTTAACCTTTTTTTTTTAATTCTCATGACCAGAATTCACCTGTGTATGTTTTCCCAGGTGCCTGAGTGGACCAGGTAAACCACATGCTGAGATCAGGTGGAAAAGCATGCCATCAAAGGGGGAACAGAAAACATGTTCATGGAGTGAAGCCACAAGCACATGCTGGAGGCAAAATTTCATACTTCTCGTGGCTAGATGTGAGTCAGGGAGAAAATCAAGCCCATTGTAGAGGAGAGTCCTAGCAAATCAGAAAGAAGTGCTGTCCGATGAGGTATAGCAATTGGCTCAGAACATAGCCTGTGGAACAGGCTATTAGAACCATGAGTATTGAGAAAAGGACCTCATTTTAGCTTCCTAGCTGCTCCAAGTATGGATTGGCTTGAAAAACAAGAATTTAATAGCTTATGGTTTTGTGGCTGAGAAAAATTCCAGATCAAGGCATCATCAAAGCGATGCTTTCTTTCTGAAGATCAGCTGCTGGCAATCCTTGGCATCTCTGCTACCTGACATGACACATGGGGCGTCTGCTGGCCTCTCCCTTCTTTTCTGGATTTTGTTGCTTTCCGCTCTTGCTCCTATGGCTTTCTTTCCTCTCTGTCTGTATTCATTTGTGTTCACAAAGGACTTCAGTAGCAGGATTAAGACCCTTTTTCTGACAGAGATGGGTCACATCACAACTGAAGCAGCTACATCAGAGATCTTACTTATAATGTGTTCACACCCATAGGAATTGGTCCTATTTAATAACATGTTTTTCTGGGGGGTACATACAGCTTCAAACCACCATAGACATATAAACTGAAAATTAATAGTTTCATACACTTTAGGTGCATCTCTGATGAAATATTCTGGCCATAACTAATCAAATAATGGCAAACTTTAGACAGTATATGACTGAAGTTTGAGGGAGAAATTTTATTCCTTCTGGAAACATTTCAAACATAATAATTTCAACCACAATGATAATATTTATTTATTTGTTAAAGGCTTCCTGTGCACTAAGCACAGGGCAAGGCATTTCACAGTTAACTGTTTTACAACAATAAACTGAGATGACCCTATTAATTTATGGAGGGAAAATTGTACTTTAGGGAATTTAAGACTCTAGAATATATGGAAAACTGGAGTTTGATTCCAGGGATCTCTGACTCTGAAACCCATGATTTTCCCACTATTTCACACTACTTAGATTTAATAATGAAATTGAGTATGATAATTTGGTACCTATTTCTGTCATGCCTACTTATAAAGCTAATGAAACTATCAGATTTTGACAGTCCAAATTCCCTAGCAGAGATGAAGCAACTCAAGAACTTTCTGTTGTGTCAACAAGCCCATGTCTCTGGCAAAGCTACCAATGGTGCATTGGTTTTCTAGAGTTTCTGTAAAAAATGATCACAAAGTGGGTGGCTTAAAAACAATTGCAATTTATTTTTTTATATTTCTGGAGCCAAAAGTCTGAAATCAAAGTGTTAGCAGGTCCATGATCATTCTGAGGCTTGAGAGATATTTCCTTGCTTTTTCCTTTCTTCTGGGGGTTGCTGGCTATCTTTGGTGTTTCGCGGCTTGTAGCTACATCACTCCAATTTCTGCCTCTATCTTCACTTGGCCTTCTACCCTAATCCAGTGTGACCTAGTCTTAGCTTGATTATAGCTGCAAAGATCTTATTTCCAAATAAAATCACATTCACAAGTACTAAGGGTTAGGACTTCAAAATATGTTTTTGGGGGACTCAGTTAAACCAATAACAATTATGATGAGTCCAGTACCCTCCATCCTATTCTTTTTTCCTCCTTTATCCTCATTCTTATTCCATCATTGCTTCATCTATACTGTGACTACCATTATGATATATTCCAGAACATTTCATTTTTTGAACATGTCATAAGGCCTGTTGATTTGGATTCTTCTAATTCTACTTAAATTATTGTATTCATGAAAAATGCAATAGTAAAGTTATTACTGACTTGAGAATCGAATAATTATGGGAATAGAAATTCTCAGAACTAGTGTTAGGTTTTTTCCTACCATTTGTATACCCTTTGCTATTTCCTCTACAGTTAATAGCATGAAATTTTAAAGTGTGAATTTTTCAGATAACACAAAGCAAATTTTTGTTTTTGTCTTTTCACCCAATAAATTAAATGGACACAGAAATATGATTTTTGGAGCAATATGTTGCATGGAGATACTGATTTTCATCACACTTATCAAAAGTAGATGACCTTTCCTTGGGTTTTAAGTAGGTGGAAGGAAGGGAGAGGCAAGAGATCATTTTCGAGGGCAACTCATGGATTGAAGGGAAGATATGGCCTCACACCCCTTTATAGAATGAACCTTTCTATAACCTGTGATCCAGGGCTTGTATTAGCGTGTTCTCTCCCTTTGATTTTCTTCTTAGCAAAGTCAACAGAATATTATATGACTTACTTGTAGTGAAGGAGTTATATTCATCATCTTATAGCCCAACCTTCATGAAAATATTTATAAAGACACCGAAGCTCTTATATTCATTATTCTACAATGTATCACAATACAATCTCCTATGATCACCTTTTGGATGCATATTTAAGGGTGACATATACAAATGAAGATATTAATCATTCAATAGAAAAGCCTATGAATATATGGGAAGCAGTGGGAGTAAATGAGTATAAAAGGGAGGGAGTATTCAGTAACCACTAACTGCCTCCATGTTTTTGCCTGAGCATGCCCTGCCTGCCAAGAAATATAGAACATAAATCTTTTTTTAAAGTATCCCTGAATATCTAACAGATGGATTTCCTATCATTGTTACATAGATGCTCATTGTAGATGTAAATTTTATAATTTAATGTAAGGTCTTATAGATTCATAAGATATTATGGCTGCAAATGACGGTAGGTAGAATATATCTCATCTGGAATGGTACTCTCTCTTTTTCAGTTATCTAAGGATATGCCACATTTTAGATATTAAAAAAAATTCTACTTGTATTTAATTCAACAGTAAGAAGTTATATAAGGTCTCCCAAGAAGAAATTACTTTTTAACATTTCCTGCTACTAATATCGCCAAATTCAGAAGCTATCATCTTGGGGTTCTGATATATTGGAGCAATGTTGGAATGCAATTAGAAGATCAAAAATTATATTTTAATTATAAAATGCAAACATTGTAAAAATTATGAAATCACACAGAGTAGAATGTAAAAAAATCAACATTTTACTACCCAGATAAAGCACGATGAACATTTTCTAAAAATGTATATAGATAGATAGATTGAGAGAGAGAGAGAGTACCTATCTTTATGATTGATTATGACTAGAGAATAGGTTCAATGACTGTTACTGCATCCTAGCAAGAACTGAATTTCCTGTATAGTATTTTAAAACCTATGTTGTTGGAGTCCATGGTTCTTTAGGAAGAAATGCTAGCCCCTATATCCCTACTAGTATACTAATGTACACACTCAACTGTGTCTAGAGCGTATAATATACTCCACTGATAACACTGTTGTGGAAAATTGCCTATCTTGCCTTCTTTGTGTAGGCATTCTTGTTTATTAATAATAGAGTTGATATGAAAAATACATTTGAATACAGATACTATGTATTTGCTGAATGAAATAATGATATATAACTTTGAGTAAAAGGCAGAGGAATAGAGACCAGTTGCACTGACATATTCAAGACAATGAAAATCTTTAGGAAATTAATCTTTTAAAACTATTTGTTTCCTTTTTCACACCTATGATACAATGAGCTAGACTGCTAACCGACTTTATGACTTTACTTATATGGTATTTATATGAAGCTTCGCAAAAATTGCCAAAAGTAAAGGATAGCCAATATTCAATGAATGGAAGAAATTTCGTCTGAAGACTGTCCTCACAGCAATTTGACTTTACATTTATTTGCATTTTTCTCAAACTTTCAATGTATTTATACACATTTTGTCTATAGCATTGGAGTAGCAAATGTTTTAAAAACATAAAAAACAATCAAACTTTTGCATAAGAAGATTGTGATGTCATCTTAGAGAATTTTAAACATTATCCAAATGCTTCTGCATTATTTTCGAGGCTGATGAAATAATCAGAATTCCTTGAGGTATTTTGAAAATATATCATTGCTGGAAAAGTCCTCAATTATATTCAACTGAATTTTATGTAAAATTGTTAAGGATTATTGCAATTCAAAAGTAGGCAGCCTAACTATCTCAGAATAAGTATCCTTATAACAATTTTTAAATGTCAAGAAGCAAAATAGAGAATTCTGCATTTTGGCCAATTCATATTTATTATTTTTCTCTGAGATGAAGTTAACATTTATGGAGCTACAAGTTTTATTATTCTAAACACAGAGCAGAAGGGGTATTCATGAAGTGTGCTGGAAATTCTAGATAAGCTTTTAGTGACTGTCAGTGCCAAAGCTAGCTGTACTTAAGTTATCTTGTATGCTCCCTTATTATTTTGCCTTGTTGTTGCTAAAGGGGAAATCTATTAACTGAGAGGAAAATTCAGTCCAAAAAATCAATTACTTTCCTTTCTATATTCCATCAAGATAAGTCTACCCTTTTTTGTTTAGTATGAGGACAGAGGTGCCAGTATAAATTACTTAAACATTCAAAGATATTTTACCTTTAATAAAATTAGATATTGGCGACTGGCAGACCAAATATGAGGAATAAAAGACATATGCTAAAACCGTTTTCCCCCGACCAAATATATTTTTCAGTCTGCCCCTGCTGTGCTGGTTCTCTAGTTATTCTGGACATTGGCTTACCAGCTGGGCTTTGTTACACCAATTAGAAAGGTGACCTTTTACAACAACTAGTGACTTTATTTATTTATTTTTTCAATGAGAAAATTGTAAAGCTGCATATGTGGACCATTTCCAATGGGCAAAGAATTTAAATAAACAGCTTTTTAGGATGTAAAATCATAAACCCACATCTCAGTGGCAGTACTGTTATATTTCCCTTATGGACTCACAATTGCTTTGTCCTTCTCTCTGAAAAAGATGAAATATTGTGATCAATCATGTGAAAATAAATACTATCACGTGTAAAAATGTATTCTGTCATTTAAAAGTCTATGAACTTCATTTCGCAGACCATGTACCACCCCCCCAAAAAATAAACAGCAGTCTATGAACATCTGTAGCATTGTGTAAAAAACTATTCAAATTATTAGTAATTATTCATTAATGAGATCACTTAGGATTTTATCTTTTGGAAATGGAGAAATCTTTCGTTATTCTCTGAAGAATTATTGCTTTTCAAGTAGATGGGCTTGATAATTATTTGTTAGAATATAACAAAACATATTTACAGTATAGCATAGGGATTAGAAAGAAATTTTGTCATTAGCGCTATCCCTTAAAAGATGTTTGACCTTGATTCAATTACTTAACCTCCTTACTCCCAGTTTCATCATCTTAAAATAGAGCCAATAATACTAATATCAGAGAGCTTTTATGGGAATTAACATGAGATAATTTATGCAAAAGACTTAATCTAATTGGCACCTACTGAATGTTCCATAAATATTTTTTGAAGGATGTGTGGACAATTCTATGTCAGACTGCATCATAAAATTGCCTTTAATTACAAGCATAAAAGAGAATGACCTTTTCCCCCAGGACACCTTCATTAATTTGATTATACCCTCCCTACTAGCTGAAGTGTTTTGAGTCACTCATCAATTTTATTGAATGCACATTTAGTAAATATGCTTTGGAAACAAATCTAAGCTCTTGTTATAGATCCACAAACTGCAAACGACAAAGAAAAAGTACAAAATTTAACAGAACAATATACTCATGGATGTACCACCGAAGCTGTAAAATGTTCATATTCCTCAATGCGCTTAAGAAGCATTCATATTTATATTTAGAAAGATAATTTATGGGTAAATATCTGCATCTAGAGAAAAATTCTAGAAGAGGGAAAATGGAAAACTTCTAAGAAGACTGAGTAGAGAGTTGAAAAGCCTGTGTTTTAATTTCAATGTACCTTAGTTCCATGATTTTAGATGTTTCAAGTTTTTCTGAAACTCTTTTCCCTTATTAGTTGAGAAGATAAAATGATAAAATAAAACAATAACTTGAAAGTGCCTGGTCAACCAGAAAGCATTAGGCCCATCTACAGAATCATGAGAACTATCTAATATGTGTCAGGAGGCCTTGCAGCCACCTCCATTGGGATTTCCAGATTAGAAGTGTGGAGAGCTTGTTACAGGTGTCAGCATCAGCTTTCTCTCATTACCCTGCCCTGCTTGCACATTGTGGTCCCAGAAATTCTGCCTGGGGAGTCGACAGAGTGTATATTTATGAGACCTTGGGGGTAGCACCATCCTGATTTGATATGTCTACATCAATCTATGATGACCCTTTTTCTGGTGATGAATATTTAATGTCCATTCATTTTCAGATCATTTCTCCATACCACATTTTTCTATTTTGTGCATTACTATTTTTACCTGTTCTGTTAACCTAGTTCTTAAACAGAAACCTATAGCATTCTCTCAAAGAAAAGTTAAAGTGAACCAGCCATCCCATCCTCCACAGTGGGAGTTCTCTGGCAATATCTCCCTTAGGGATAATCACTGCTGCTTCTATACACCTGTACACTTCGATTGTTATGGCTATCAAACTTAATGCAGTTTGTTTACAGATATGTCTGCCTGATTAGACTGAAGTTCTTTGTTGGCAAGAGCTATACCTTTTAATATTTTTATTAATTGATAATTAGATGCATAGCAATCAACACAATGGTAAAATAAACCTTTTTAAGTTGTAGTAAAAGAACAAAAAAGGAAAAACATTTATGAATTAAGTTATATAATTTTTCATAATAAAATACAAATACTTATCAAACTGTTGGGAAATACTTGAAAGGTAGAAAAGAAAAATCTTACTCAGAGTACCACTGTCAAAAAAAATCACTGACAACAATTAAATATCATTTTAGACCCATTATATTGACAATTTTTTTTTAAAGTGACAGTATTAACAATTGATAAAGATGAAGGAAACAGCTGATGGGAATGTAAGTTTGGTCAATTTTCTATTGGCAATATCTATAAAATGCAAATATCATATGATCCTATAATTCTATTATTAGGTACATAACATAGAAATCTCTAGCACACTGTGTTTGTTTGCAAGCTGCTGGAATATGATATACTAGAAATCGAACAACCTTTAAAAAGGGGAGTTAAATAAGTTACAAGTTTTTACAGTTCTAAGCCTATAAAATATCTAAGCCTAAGCCTATAAAAATGTCCAAACCAAACCAAGGTATCCAGAGAAAGACACCTTAATTCAAGTAAGGACAATGGGTCTGGAACACATCTGCCAGCTGGGAAATCACGTGACTTGCATCTGCTGGTCTCTTGCTCCTGGGCTCCATTGCTTTCAGCCTCTGTTCCTGTGGGGGTTCCTCACTTTGCTGGGATTGACTTTCATCTCTTGCTCTTTCCTTGGCTCTCTCCAGGTTCTGGCTTGCCTAACAGCTCATGGCAATGTCTGCTGGGCTCCAAGTATCTCCAAACATCTGTGCCTCTGTTCTTCAAATGTCGTCTTCTGTGTCAACTTTGCTCTGAAGTTTCTGTTGGCTCTCTCTTTGTCAGCTCTGAGGCTTCTGTTGTTTCTCCAAAATATTTCCTCTTTTAAAGGATTCCAGTAAACTAATCAAGCCCTACCTAGAATGGGTGGAGTCAAATCTTCATTTAATAAAAAGTTAACATCCAAAATTAGGTGTGCCACATCTCCATGGAGATAATCTAATCAAAAGATTCCAACCTACATTATTGAATCAGGATTAAAAGAAACAGTTGGCTCCACAAGATGGAATCAGGACTAAAACATGGCTCCTCTGGGGTACATAATACTTTCAAACCAGCACACACATGTATTCAAGAAGGTACAGGAATGTATGTTCATTGCAGTATTATTTGCAAGGGTAGAAAATAACCAATATTTTCTATCAAAAAGAGAATGGATAACTGAGGGAGGGCTATATAACAGGGAAATAAATGACTAGACTCTAGACTCTAAATTCATTTAACATGAATACATATTAAAACATTATTTGGTGAAAAGAATAAGCTTCAAAACCTTTTCCTTGTCCATCTTTATATGCATTCAAACCCACACTCATACTATGCCTTTATATATAGTTTAAGGGTTTGTATGTACAGTAAAATGACAAAATGTAGACTGTAAGGGAAAACATAAAATTGCTAGTATGCCCTTATAGAGTGAAGAAGGGTAAACAGGAAGAAAAATGGGATTAGGGAGGGAAAAAGGATATTACAAATATACCTATAACACTGCAACAGAACCAAAACTAACATTTTCATGTGTACTTTTAGTTTCTCTCAGTGTGTTCCCTATAGTCTCACACATATAGTTTAATGTTAACAAAAAAGTTATTGTTATTTACTCAGATCTTAGCATATGCTCTTTATTTTGTCTGTATTACATACAATTTGAAAAGGTTTTCAATGACAATTACTTTGCGTGTCATTTAGAATGTATAAAAAAACACTAAGTCACTTATAACTTCATAATAGGTAACCTTTTAGATTATGCACGGGAATGCAAACCAATCTTTAATTTTGAGCAGCCTAATGAAGAATAGGGACCCAAGCAATACATGTTGACTACTGGCTAGAAAAGTGCCCAGAGTGTTTATCACCAAATTGGAATTTCTGTATATTCTCTGTGCCATTTTTCACAGTAATGTCTTTAAAAACATACTTTACCCAATAAAGAAAGAGGTGAACAATAATACCAAACCATATAAATACCAAACTGTAAGGAAATACACCCATAATCATTCAATGTTACCATCCCAAGACCCAAGACATTGCTTCCCAAAATAGATCCAGAAGGATAAGCAGCACAATTCACATTGTCTAGCACAACCTCTACTCTTTTACTTGGTCCTGCTATTTCAAGGCCTTTCCAAATATTAGCGGTTTATATCAATGATCAGTTTAATTTCTAGTTACCCACAAAACAGTAACTCAATTTCTGTAGTGTTTACTGATTTTCCTCAAGTCAAGCAAGAAGTAGGTATGTTTTTTACACTGCATTTTCCTTGTGGAAAATTATAGTATGTGTAGTGCTGCCTGTTTATAATATGCTCTGGAAGAAAGATAGAGATTATAACTGTAGATACTCAAGCAGAGTTTACAACCAGGAGCTGAAGCAGAAAAGAGAATAAATGCCCATAATACTAATTTGTATGATAGTCAAGGAATGATGGATAAAGCAAGTTCATGCAATCTATTTTTGGAATGTTATTTTTTTTAATAAAAAAAGACATAATTTGATTACTGAAATTTGAAAATACAATATGTTTTCCCATCATAATATACTCTTAATCAACTCAGAAACAAAAATGTGGTTTTGTATGGCAGAAACAGAGTGTCTGTTCAATTTCATATGTAGATAAACTATACAACAGAGAGTAGATGTATGTAGATACATAAGTGGCTCTGACCTGCCTATGGTAGTTAGATTCAGGTGTCAACTTGGCCAAGTGAAGATGCCCAGTTTTATTGCTGTGGACATGAGCCAATGGCATGTGAACCTCACCTGTTGCTGATTACATGTGCAGTCGGCTAGGAGGCACGACTGCTGCAATGAATGATATTTTATTTAATTGACTGGATGCTTAAATGGGAGAGCTCAATGTAGCACAGTCCAAGCAGCTCAGTATACTTCATCTCAGCACTTGCATGATGAATATACCTCATCTCAGGCCTTTGGAGATGCAGAAAGGAATCACCCTGGGGAAAGTTGTTGGAACCCAGAGGCCTGGAAAGAAGGCAAGCAGAAATTGCCCTGTGCCTTCCCATGTAAGAAAAAACCTCAGTTGAAAGTTAGCTGCCTTTCCTTTGGAGAACTGTACATTTTTAACTAAATAAATTCCCTTTTATTAAAATGCAATTCATCCCTGGTGTGTTGCATTCCAGCAGCTAGCAAACTAGAACAAATTTGGTACCAGGAGTGAGGTGCTGCTGCAGTTTGCAAATACTAGACATGTTGGACCAGTTTTTTTTGATGGATTAGGGGGAACTGAGAAGAGAATGATGGAGAAGTCATGGAGCATTTGAAGAGACTGTTGGTGTAAATGGAATCACTGCCAATCTGGACAAAGGGGGACACAAAAGGGATAAATTGGAGTTTGCAGAGAGAATCATGGATGTTTGGGTCTGAAGCCAAGAAACCTCGGGCCAGGAAAGTGGACCCACTCATATACATGGAGAGGGTGAGTTTGTCCTGAAGGGTAAGGATGAGTCTCCCACCTCATTGCAGTGGAAGAGTCATGCAGCATCAGGCCCTGGAGAAGGTCCAGCATGCTCCTTGGGGATTGGGGAGAGCCTGGCTGAGTGTGTGCCCTGGAAATGGTGGAGAGCCCAGGTATAGCCCCAACGCTTGGAGGGGGGTGGAGCTGAGAAAAAAGTGGTCTCCTCAATGTCCCCTGAGGATGATTTGGAAAGACACAGGCCACTGAATAGGCCCTTGGAAAGGGTGGGAGTGCCACTTTCCAAAGCCAAAGGAAAAATGACTTTCAGACTTTGAAATTCATTGGAGTTTGCCCTGCAGGTTTTCAGGACTATCTGGGCCTTGTGACATCTGTGTTCCTTCCAATTTCTCCCTATGGAAATGAAAACATGTATCCTGAGAATGTCCCTTCTTTGCATATTGGCACCAAATAACTTGTTTTGACATTCATAGGTCCATAGCCAGAAAATAATTTTTGCCACTTTAATATCATTTAAGGTGATATGTGTAGTTGACAAGGGGTGGACATGTGGTAGTTAGATTCAGGTGTCAACTTGGCCAGGTGAAGGTGCCTAGTTCCATTGCTGTGTACATGAGCCAATGGCATGTGAACCTCATCTGTTGCTGATTACATCTGCAGTCTGTTAGGAGGCAAGTCTGCTGCAATGAATGATGTTTGATTTAATTGACTGGATGCTTAAATGAGAGAATGCAACATAGCACAGCCCAAGTAGCTCAGCATACCTCATCTCAGCACTTTTAACTCAGTCCAAGCCTTTGGAGATGCATAAAGAAATCTCACTCGGGGAAAGTTGTTGGAGCCCAGAGGCCTGGAGAGAAGGCCAGCAGAGATCAACCTGTGCCTTCCTGTGTAAGAAAGAACCTCAGCTGAAAGTTAGCTACCTTTCCTCTGAAGGACTATACATTTTTAACTGAATAAATCCCCTTTTATTAAAAACCAATCCATTCCTGTTGTGTTGCATTCCAGTAGCTAGCAAAGTAGAACACTGCCCATGTAGACATGGTGTCTACATTGGCAATGGAGAGAGAAGGAGATGGGGCTGGTTTAGTTAAAAAGATAATAATACAATTAAAAAGACATAAGATGTTTTCCAAATTGAACTCACATTCAAGGATATTTTTGTACTGACAATGTAAAATAACATACAAAAAAAAGCTGGACACTAAAAAGCATCATGAGGAGATTAAAATAAAGTCAGTCAAACTGGACTCCTGCCAAATCTGACAGGCTAGCTACTGGGAGCAGCTTCAGGAGGACATAACAATAATAAAAGCAGTAGTGGCAGAGGCCCCCTGCTTCTTTACTTCTTTAAAGACATCAACTATTGTTAAGCCATTTGTGCTGGGCAATGTAGCCTTGTATCTACACACAGGAAGCTGAGCATGCTGTGTCTTTATTCTCTGAAATTCACTCCAAAGCAGACAGAATCATCTACCTTCACCTGCAGGAAAAGAGAGCAAGAGTTTTTTTGGAGGGCTGAACCTTCCTTCAGGGTGTGTATGTATACATATTAATCCCCCATTTTTAGTAAGAAAAAAACAACATTGGCCTAACTGGCAAATCATCAGATATGGTGCTATTTCCTTCACTGATCCCTTATTCTGTGCTTTTTGGAAACAGAGCATTATTCAAGGTATGGAAGACAGGACTCTCAAGACCAGAGATAATAAAAGGGGCAGAAATTTCAGGTACTAATAACCATGATTAGCTTTCAGAAAAATAGGTGTTTGCAAATGTAACGTTCACAATATTGGTCAGAAAGTAATTAAACGTTAGTGTCCCTGATGTGAGCAGATTCAGAGGGGATATTTCACAAGGGGATATTTCTCAGTGTCACAGAATCCTCACTTCTGCCCTGGCAAATGCCTTTCAGCTCAGATTTGAGTCCAGAAAGTGACTTTCCATGCCAACAGTTGCTTAAAATATCTCTCTGATCATGACAGCAGCACCACACGCTGGTCTCTCATCTGAAAGAATGCCCATAAAGCGGACTTACAACCACATGGTGCTTTGGGATAAAAAGAAGCCAGGTAAATAGCACGCAGTGGGGTTTACTGGTGGGAAGCAAAGACTTCCATGGCAGCCATTAACTGACGTAAGCTGGTCCTTTATACTTGTCATTTGAATGCACAGATTGCGAGTGGTTAATAGCAAGGATCTTAAGTAGGAATTTGCTACAGGAGGGGAATGACATGGGACTGCAAAAGGGGACTAGAATAGATCAGAAGCATTTTCTTTTGGGCATACTGACATTGTTCCCATAACTTCTTGGTGAGAAGAAACTGTAGATTAATATCAGAATCCATAGTAAAAGTTTTATGATTTATTTACTGTAACAGTGCATGCTAAAATGCATATAGTCATCCTCAAACAACAAGGGCTTTAATATTTTCGAGAAATCTTCAAGGACCCCTACAGGAATGGTTATAGCTGCAATTGGCTCTTACAATCAAGATTTTTGTGTAGTTCTGCCTCAGAGACCTTTGAATTCATATATAATATGTAGCTATATATTTCATTAGTAACAGATAAGAGACACCATTTAAACGATTTTGCATATAATTAAGTAAATAGAGCAGTTTTGTAGGACATGATTATGTACGAGCAGATTATCTGTGTCAAATACTGATGAAAGATTTATTGCTGGCAATGAAAATACACTCAAAACAAATTCGTTTGCTTTGTCTTCATCTTGCATTTTTGAGGGCCCACAGTGAAGAATCATTTGCTTATTTGGAAACCTAATATTTCACCTTTCTCGTGAGGTCTCACGGTGCTAATGACTACTCTCAACTCTTTTTATAGGCATGGAAAATGGAAACAAAATTAGCTTTTGAAGTTAAATAGGCTTCAGAGTATAGTATTTTAAAGTTTCATGCAAATTATTAAAATATGAAGGATTTTGAAAGCCTATCAAAATCGCTAATAAAATAGGAGTTACCCTGTCCCAAGTGTCTATTATGTTCCAGGCACATGGTCGCCTCTAGCCCTATGTCAAACCTGCAGGGCATATGTTATTATCCACATTTGGTGGATGAAAGAACACAGCTCAGTTAAATTAAGATTTTGCTCAAGGTATCACAGCCAGTAAGGAGTTATGTATCTCCCCAGGCTAAATTTTCCTGCCTCCATCTGGAAAGGTCTGCATTAGCACTGTCCCAAAGAAGTATAACACAAGCTACATATGCAATTCAAAACGTTCCAGTAGTCATATTTTTAAAAGTAAAGAAAAATCAGTGAAACTAATAATATTTTTACATAACTCAATATATTCCAAAGTTATCATTTAAACATGTAATCAATATAAACATTTTCATAAGATATTTTGCATTTGTTTTTCTTACTATGTCCCCGAACTCTAGCGTGCACTTGATATTTACAGACCTTCTCAGTTTGGTTTAGTCGCATTTCAAGGGTTCAAAAGCCTCCCGGTTGGCGGTTACTGTATCGACAGCTGTGTTGCAAAAGAAAAAGTACAAGACTTTTTTGATCCCTAGCTCTACCAGTGGCCTTCTGAAGTATACTGAATGGCATAGCCTGAATCTTTTCCCATATATGTAAAAATGGGGTAATAATACTTAACCCACAGAGTTAGGTGGGATAAATGATGTGCCAGGTGGAAAAGGCATGGCAAGATTAACTGATAGATAGGAAGCGTTCTCAAGAGGATAGATCCATTTTCTCTCTTTTCCCCCCATTTACTCACAGATTGTGTTACAGGATGCCCTTTGGAGTCCCCAAACTTAGCCACCAAGTATTCTAAATAAATAAATAAAACTTGAGGAAACGCCTGTTTTGTCTTACGATTTACATGTATTAGCTTGAGTTTATGCCTGATTCAATCACTAAGCTCACTCAGGGAGTGTGGGAATGTGGAAATGATGAGCTTGCTTAACTCCATTTTACTTGGTAGGGAGAAGGAATTCACAGAGAGGCTGTCCTGACTAAAAATCAAGGTTATATTCTACAATCAGATATTAATTATTTCAGTTTGTTTGCACGCGTTCACCTGAGCCAATAGAGGTAATTAAGAGTTCTCTTACCATGAAGGAAATAAAACCAGATTAGAAGAAATGCAGCCAATTTTGGACCCTGAACTCAATCTATTCTTTTCTCAAATTCCAATGGTCTTTGGAAATAACTACATTGACATTGTAATTTAAGGATTATAGTATCAAGCAAGTCTTGGACCCTGTGTTTTATAATGCCTCAGAATTGTACATTTGAAATCAAGAGCACATTATCTGAACTCAAATACATTCAGGTTTAAAAGATGATTAGGCCATTTACTAGCAATGGAATTTATTGCAATTAAAAAATTTCTCTAATATGCAGTTTCATCATTTACCAAATGTATATAATAATACCAGCTATAATAATACCAGCTTTGCAGGTCTGATGTTATCATTTGAGTTGATGTTTAAGATCCTTTCCATAATCTATGGTATGTAACATGCACTCAAGAAATGACAGTTTTATATTATGGAGATTTTATAGAAAGGAAATATTTTGCATTTTAAAAATCTGTATGACTCATTAATGTATTATAAAATTATCTAATGTATTGGAATCATATGGTAGTTTTATACCTAGCTCTATGAGAAACCGTCCAAATGTCTTCCACAGCAATCACATCATTTAATATTATCACCAGCAATGAATGAGTGTTCCTATTTCTCCACATTCTCTCTAACACCTGTTATTTTTCTTTTGCATGGGCAGGTACTGGAAATCGAACCCAGGTCTCTGGCATGGCAGGTGGAAATTCTGCCACTGAGCCACTATCGCACCACCCATATTTTTCATTTTTTTAATAGCAGCCATTCTAATGGTTGTGAAATAGTTTCTCATTGTGGTTATGATTTTCATTTCCCTGATGGCTAGTGATGTTCAGTATATCTTTATGTGCCTTCCAGTCATTTGTATATCTTCTTTGAAGAGATTTCTTTTTAAGTCTTTTAACCATTTAAATTCTTTTTACCTTTTTTTTTTGCTAAGTTGAAGGATTACATTTATATATTCTGTATATTAAGTTTTTATCAGATACGTGGTTTCCAAATATTTTCTCCTCTTGTATAGGCTGGGGTTTTACTTTCATGATAAAGTCCTTTGAGGCACAAAAGTTTTTAATATTGTTGAGGTCCCATTTATCTGCTTTTTCTTTTGTTGTTTGTGCTTTGAGTATGAAGTCTAAAAACCATTGCCTAACAGAAGATCCTGAAGATTCTTCCCTACAATTTCTTCTAAGAATTTGATAGTTCAGAGCTTATATTAAGCTCTGTGAACCATTTTGAGTTGATCTTTGTACGTGATATTAGGTAGGGATCCTCTTTTTTTTTTTTTCAAATGAAGATCCAGTTTTCCCAGAACCATTTGTTGTAGAGCTCTTCATTCCCAAATAAGTGTTTTTTTTTTTTGCCACTTTGTCAAAAATCAGTTGGCCATAAATGGAAGATTGATTTCTGAGCTCTCAATTCTATTCCATTGGTCTATGTGTCTGTTTCTATGCCAGTAGCATGCCATTTTGATTATTGTGGTTTCACAATAAGTTTTATGATAAGTGTGGGTCCTCGAACTTTATTCTTCTTTTTCAGATGGCTTTAGCTATTCAGCCCCCCTTACACTTTCATATGAATTTGATGATTGGCTTTTCCATTTCTGCAAAGAGAGTTACTGGAATTTTGATTGGGAGTGCAATGAATTTATGAATTGCTTTGGATAGTGTGCTGGTTTGAAAGGATGTATGCCCCTTAGAAAAGCCATGTTTTGATCAAAATCCCATTTCATAAAGGCAGAATAATCCCTATTCAATACTGTATGTTTGAAACTGTAATCAGATCATCTCCCTGGAGATGTGATTTAATCAAGAGTGGTTGTTAAACTGAATTAGGTGATGACATGTCTCCACCCATTTGGATGGGTCTTGATAAGTTTCTGGAGTCCTATAAAAGAGGAAACATTTTGGAGAATGAAAAAGAGATTCAGAGAGAGCTAGAGAAGAATGACATAGCCAAAAGAAGCAGAGAGCCCACTAGCCAGTGACCTTTGGAGATGAAGAAGGAAAACG
Source organism: Myrmecophaga tridactyla (assembly GCA_004026745.1). Classification (NCBI taxonomy): domain Eukaryota; kingdom Metazoa; phylum Chordata; class Mammalia; order Pilosa; family Myrmecophagidae; genus Myrmecophaga; species Myrmecophaga tridactyla. The sequence goes on along the minus strand of PVIY010010095.1, from coordinate 36,948 downwards.
CCTCCCAGGGAGCTTCATGAAGCAGGAGGCCAAGAGAGAAAGCTAGCAGATGATGCCTTGCTTGCCATGGGCCCTTCCAGACAAGAGAGAAACTGTGACTGCGTTTGCCATGTGCCTTCTTACTTGAAAGAGAAACCCTGAACTTCATTGGCCTTCTTGAACGAAGGTATCTTTCCCTGGATTCCTTTAATTGGACATTTCTATAGACATGTAATTGGGACATTTTCTTCAGTCTTAGAACTCTAAACTAGCAACTTATTAAATTTCCCCTTTTAAAAGTCATTCCATTTCTGGTATATTGCATTCTGGCAGCTAGCAAACTTGAACAGTTAGTATCACCATTTTAATGATATTTGATCATCCAGTCCAAGAAAGTAGAATGTTCTTCCTTTTATTTATGTCTACTTTAATTTCTTTTAGCAATGTTTTATAGTTTTTTATGTTCAAGTCCTCTTACATTCTTGGTTAGATTTATTCCTAGATATTTGAAATTGATATGTACCTCAGAAAAGTCATGTTTTCCTTTCTAATCCAATCTTGTGCAGGCAGACCTATTGTTTAGGTGGAAATCTGGTTGGATTGTTTCTATGGAGAGGTGATACCTCAATTTTGAGTGTGACATTTTGGTTAGATGGAGATATGACTCCCATTCAAGGTGGGTCTTGATTACTGGAGTTCTTTAAAAGAAGAAGCATTTTGGAGGAGGCTTAGATGCTTGGGGAACAGTTGCTTTAGATCTGACACAGATGCAGACATTTGTAGATGCTTGGAGTGCCGAGAGAGAGAGCAGATGCCTTGATGCTGATGTTTGGAAATGTAGAAGTCCCAGGAGACACCAAGAGCTGAGAGTTGATAGAAGCTAGAATGAGAACCCAGCAGATGTCACCATGTGCCTTTCCATCAGATGCAAAGCAAAGAGATGAAACCCAGAGTTTCTCCCTGGAGCAATTAAGTCAGGACCCACAGACACTTAGACAGGAAGCCACTGGAATTAGAAGTTGAAAGCAACAGAAGTAGGGACAAGGACCAGTAGATGCCAGCCGCATGCCTTATCAGCTGACAGAGGAAACCCGGGAACTATTGGCCTTTCTTCAGAGTCAATGTATCTTTCTTTGGATGCCTTAGTTTGGACATTTTTTATGGGCTTAGACTGTAAAACTTAATAAATTCCCTTTATAAATGCCATTCCATTTCTTGTATATTGCATTCCAGCAGCATTAGTAAACTAAAACAATATATAATTATTTTAGTTATTATTATTATTGAATTAAAAAATTTCTTATTATTGTTCATTGCTTGTGTATAGGAACAGTGCAGATTTTGGTATATTGATTTTGTACTCTGATACACATGTATTTGTAAATGTACGCAGACACACACCAAAATACATATGAGTTTCCCTAGGATGTGTTTCTATGAATGGAATTTTTGAATTTTATGATATGTACACCCTCAGTTTTCCTAGATAATACCAAATTATTTGTTAATGTGATGCTACTAATTTATATTCTCATAAATAATTTCTAAATTATTTAAAAGAGTTTAGTATTGATTTAATACATACAAATAGACTACTTGAACAGAAAATCCAGAAACTAATCTCTGGTAACCTAAAGAATTGATTTATGAGCATGAGGGCATTATGGATCAATAAAAGGTTCAGGATAATTGGTTATCCATAGAAACAAAAGATGAAACTGGATCTCAAACCCTACTGAATAGCAAAAATAAACATGAATTCCAAGAGAACAAGACTCGAAAGGGAAAAAGTTTTGAAGACTCTGTGGGAGAATAAGTTTATTACTTCAGGCCAAACCCACTTCTTAATGGTGGAAAATAAGTGAAAAGGAAAAGGAAAACAAACTTACATCATCTACTATGTGTTTTGTTCACCAAGGAATACAAAAAAGGAGATTAAAAACAGAAAAAAAAAGATAGTGGGAGAATATTAAAAAAATATTACAAGGTGGCCAATTAGCAATAAGGCATAATCAGATCAATAAGATAACTAAGCAAAGTAATCAAACTTTTCCTCTAAATGGAGAGATGGATAGTATTTTAGCACTTTGTGGGCTACATATGATCTGCTACATTTTCTTTCCTTTTGTGTTTTTTCTTTAATTTCTTTTAAACAATCTTTAAAAACGTAAAAAACATTCTTAGCTCGTAGGCTATAAAACTAAAGCCACAGACCAGATTTGTCCTGATGGCTTTAGCTTGCTGACCCTGTATAATACTCAATTTTGTAAGATATGAAACTGCTGCATTCACAGCAGGATTACATGTGAGAATAATGAATACTGAATGTGTACTTTATTCATGTGGACATATAATCATAATTAGAACCAAAGTGTCTCCCAGCTGTTCTGGTCCAACAGCCATCCTTATCACTGAGGAAACTGAGGCCCAGAATGGCCCAGATCTGGTGTCTGACTGGTTGGGGGACACTTTCCCCTACATAGTATTGTGTCTTTGGGCAGCATCAAGATCCTCAAGTTGCACCTGACTCACAATTAATAAAGAAAGTCTTATTAAACAGACATGGATTGTTTGCTAGCTTCTTGGAGCACAGGAGGGAGTAGGGCATCAGACTATAATAAGATTTCTTTTTATTAAACCTATCTTTCAAAAGATCTATAAAATGAGCAATTTTATCAATAGTTTTTTTTTTAAAATGGACTACTTAAAAAAGGCTACAGGAACCAGCCTGAGAGCTGTGTATCCTTGAAAGTTTCTTTGGGAAGAAAGAGCCATATCAGCACCTTCTTCCTAAATTAAAGGCAGAGGCAGTGTAGGGGAATACTGCTGGCCTCCCATATGTTGTTGGTCTCCTTATGTAAAATTCTCCTGGGGACTCTTTCCCAAGCTTCTTACCTCAAAACAGACTTCTAGAAACTTTTAGCTCAAATTTCAGTGTTATGGAACTTTTATTTATTCTCAATAGATATAGGAAAGGTTAGCAGGTATTATTGACCAGAGTATAATAATGTCCTTCAAGGCTAACCTTTAAATTTTTATGTGCTCAGTAATTCAAGCTATGCAGAACATCTTTCTCTGTCTTTAGGAATATTATAACATTCCATAAAGCTGTAATAGAAAGAATAGAAGAAAAGGGCAAAGGGAAATTACCTCTTTCTCCATAATGGCTCAGTAGGGCATTCACATACTCAAGTTTACTCAAACGCATTCCTTTTGGCAGTCTTCAGCGAAATGCCTAAAAGAAATATTGCAGAATGATATTAATCTGAAATATTGAATCCCTTTATTAATCCAAAGAATCAAATGAAATCTTTCATTAATAAAATATAAGTTAACATCTTAGTTTGAGATAAAAAACTTCTGTACTGCCAATATTATTTGTTTATGAGAACAAAGAGATACTTCCATAATGGTGGCCTGATAGTGTGTTGTCTTCATTAATATTCATTTGCTTATGTCATAAATTATAGTTATTAAGTGATACCAATTTGCTAATTCTAAACCTTTTTGGTTGCTGAGGCACATAAAATTTTGACCTAGTGGATTATATTTTAATTCATTATTGCTGCAACACTTTCCAACTCTGACATGAATTCCAAGCTAGAAAAAATATTCATGGAAGCTCCTACATAAGAAAGGGAACATTCCTGAAAAGAAATATATAATGTAATTGCCTTGATAATACTAACAATCACAAAAAAGCAGTGATAATGCTAAAATGCCAAGGTCATATTTCTTTAAGTATTCAGATTACCAGACACTTTCCTTGGGTCAGCTAGCAGCATTCTTATTGTTGTATAGATGATGAGTAACTGGGATAGACCTCTTCTTATTACATGCATAGAGTAATTATAGTTCTATTCATAGAAAGCATCTTGATTGAGCTCATGGCTTATTTAATGAAATATTTAATGACAAAGTGGTGTCATAACTATAGATACAACAGAAGTTTCAAAATTTAACGAGGCCTAGAAATCTAGGAAGGAATAAATTTCCCACAACCTGATACAGAGTATGTAGTTTTAAAAATCTTCAGCACACTTCAAACTCTTGAATAAAATTAGAAGTCTACTCTTTAAAGTCAAAGGAAAAGACTAGGGTACCCTTTGATATTGCTTCTATTCAACATTGTTTCTGGAAATCCTAGCTAGCAAAATAAGATATGAAAGTGGAGTAGAGACATACGATTCAAAATTTAAAAAGGCAAAATTGTCTTTATTGCAGTTGACATGATTATGAATGAGCCACGATAAATAATAAAATAATTGGTACAAGTATGACAGTTCAACAAACGCAACCATAGCAGTAAAGCCTTAGTTCAACAAAAGCAACCATAGCAGTAAAGCCTTTAGTATGTCTAGGAATAAATCCAGCAACATATATGCAAATTCTTTAAATATTATGGAAGACCTAAATAAAAGGAGAGGTAAACTATGCTCATGGATAAGAAGATTCAGTTTTGTTGAGATAACAAATTTCCAAAATTAACAAATTCAATATGCTTCTAAAAAAAACTGTAACTAGTTGTTTTCTGAATATGACAAGCTGATTCTAAATATCCTATATAAGAACAAAGGGTCAACTACTAAAAAAAAATTGAAGAATAATGCCAGGGTTCTTACCTTAGTAGATATTAAGTACCATAAAATAAAGAATCTAATGAAGATAATGTGGTATCAATGCAGAGATACATATAGATTAATCAACCACACTAGAAAGATAAAAAATAACATGTCCATATCTATGGAAACTTCCCATGTGAGAGAAAGACACAAACATTGGTGGGAAAAGACGTAATACTTAAATTGTGCTGAGTCAGGATCCTTTACAAAAACAAATTCCAGGGGCATTAAAGATACATATGTGAAAATCAAAATATCACAAACCTTAGAAGAAAATTTAGGATAACTTGCTAATAAGCCCTAGGTATAATTCAATTATTATTAAACTCTATTCTAGAAAATATGCCATAAACAGAATTAATAAATAAGAATCAAATAGGGAGAATATATTTTCCATACATATTGACCACAAGGGAATAATATTTAAACTATAGCAGAAGCTACTAAAATTAATAAGAAAAAAAGGGAAAAAAACCAAAACTAAACTAACACACTCAAAGAAAATGGCAAAGTATTCACAAAAGATTTTCAAAAGAAGAAAACAGCTCCAGAAATGGTTAGCACAATATTATCTGATAGGGTAGCCCAACATTATAAAGATACTGAATGGCTGAGAGAGGGGGGCATGTATGAAACCAGAAGGAAAGGGGGCATGTATTGGTATAACTTAGCGATGCTGAATGTGGACAATGATGGTGATTAAATGTAAAAATATAAGACTGTTTTTGCATGATGGAGATGAAGGTCAACATTGCAAGGTGTTGAAAATGGGGTGATATATGGGGGAAAAACACAAACAATGCTTACTAAGGTCTACAATTAACAGTAACATTGTAATGTGCTTCCAGTGAATGTAACAAGTGCAATAAGTCAAAGCTAAATGTCAATATGTAGGGGATATGAAGGAAAGGTATGGGATTCTTTGCAGAAGAAATGGAAATGTCCTCATGAAGACTGTGGTAGTGATGTGATTATAGAGGGAACCGCAGATTTTGTACTTAGGTTGGATTGTATGATATGTGACTATAACTGTTTAAAAATGAACAGAGAGGTACAAGTGCTAGAGATAATGTGGAGAGAGAGGTGTACCTACTCACTGTTGGTAGGGAAATAGAGTGGTGCAGCTCCTCTGGAAGGTGGTGTGATGACTCCACAGGAGACTAGGAGTAAAGGGTTTGCCATATGATCCTGCAACCCAGTGGTTAAGAACAGGGACAAAAATGGACATTTGCATACTGGTGTTCACCATGGCAGTGTCCTGGAGTTACAATGGATGGAGGTGACCTAAGGGCACACCAACTGAAGACTGGAAGGAGGAACTGTGGTGTATATATACAATGAATTATTGAGCAGCTGCAAGAAGGAATGAAGTCCTGAGGCATGCAACTAGGTGAATGAAACTTGAGGACAGTAAGTTGAGTGAAATAGTAGAAACAAAAAGACAAATATTATAATGCCTCAAATATTAAAGTATGTACTAACTATAATGCGAAAACTCTGAGAACTGAACTTAAGAGCATAGGTTATCAGATGAAGACTTATTGTAAAGCTTCCTACATTGTAAGCTTTTACAGCAGTCACATATATTCCTGAGTTGTAACTGTTATTTCTAAATTCTGAGATGCTGAGCTATTTGTGTATAACCTGGTCATTCCTCAGAACTTTGGGTAGTGTGTGACACCCGAGACTCAAAACTAGAGTTCTTTAGCTAGACAAGTCAGCATTACCCCATATAGCAACTGTTAAAAAAGTTGAAATAGTGATCATACTTTGACTAGATATATGAATGAAGTTGATCTGGATAGGACTAAGGTAAATAAAAATACATGGTAAGGATGATATGGTCTATATTTCAAAACTTCTACTTCTGTGTGAGATCAAAGGAAGAGATGTTTATTTCATGAAAAATTTATATTTTGGGTAGCACATTATCTAATTTAACTTGTATGGTCAGCTAATTCAAACACCATAATTACATGGAATCTTGAATAGAGAGTGGTTTGTACAGGTTAGTGTGATGCCCTGATACATCCCAGAATAATTTGGGCAGAGAAGAAAAAAAGTATTTGCAAAGTTCCTTTGAGGGATTGGGGAAAAATGTGGAAATATTAAACCTCCCCACCTGGGGAGTTCCTGAAATTCTCTCAAGCAGTGGGGACAACTAATTCAATAGGCTGAGCCCATGATCTTGGGGTTAGCCTCTATGAAACTTATTCCTGCAAAGGAAAAGCTAAGCCTACTTATAATTATGCCTAAAAGTCACACCCAGAGAACCTCTTTGTTGCTCAGATGCGGCGTCTCTCTCTAAGTCAACTCCGCAGGTAAACTCACTGCCTTCTCTCCTACATGGGATATGATTCCAAGAGGTGTAAACCTCTCTGGCAAGTGGGATATGACTCCTGGGGTGAGTCTGGCCCTGGCATCGTGGGAATGAGAAAGCCTTCTTGACCAAGAGGGGGAAGAGAAATGAAACAAAATAAAGTATCAGTGGCTTAGAGGTTTCAAATAGAGTTGAGAGGTCGTTCTTGGGGGTTATTCTCATGCAATATATAGATATCCCACTTCAGTTTTTAGTGTATTGGAGTAGCCAGGGGGAAATACCTGAAATTGTTGAACTGTAATCCAACAGCCTTGATTCTTGAAGATGATTGAATAACTATGGAGCTTTTAAGATATGAATGTATGAGTGTGAAAACCTTGTGACTGACACTCCCTTTATGCAGTATATGGACAGATGAAGAAGAAAAAAAAGCCCCCCCAAATTGAATAAACAATAGTTGATATGGGGATCATTGGCCATTTTGGGTGTTCTTTTTATTTTTATTTACTCTTATTTTTATTGTTTTCGGAGTAATGAAAATTTTCAAAAATCAATTGTAATGATGAATACACAGCTTTATGATGATACTGTGAACCACTGATTGTATACTTTAGATGATTATATCTCATTAAAAATCATTGAAGAAAAAAATAATTGATGATAAGCAAATTAATAGAGATGGAAAAAAGAAGAAAACTTGAATATATAATAACAGCTTTCACATATTATCTATTCTCATCTTTGCTAGTAATCAGGAAATTGCGTCAAAGCAATCAATAGATATCATTTCCTAATTATTAAGGAAAAATCGCTAGTCTAGCAAATTTTAGTGAGGAATGCTTTTATGCTACTTTTGCAGCATAACTACTTATCTCTACTCTGAGGAGTAAGCTGGCAGTATTTAGCTAATCTCAAGATTTATATATTCTTCATTGCAGAGATTATAATTCCTGGTATGTAACTTCTTTAGCACATGTGTATAAAGAGAAACATGGAGGAAGAATGTTCATCGCAGCCTTGTTTATAATAACACAGATTTGGAGATGGCTTAATCGCTCATCAACAGGAAAATATATCAATTGCCACATATTCACAAAGAAGCAAATAGCATAGCAATCATGATACATGAACTGGAGGAGTATGTGTCTCATGAATTGGTCTCAAAAGCATAGTGTTAAGTGAAAACAGGAAGCTAAAATATTATCTGCTCAATATATTACCATAAAAAACATTAAAATATTATATTGTCATGGGTTGCTATGTGTTTTGTTAGAACTTAAAACATCATGTCATAAGCACTCAGGAAATATTTTTTGCATAAAATTAAATAATAGGCATATAACAAAAATAAAATTTTACGATAATAGAGTGGTTACCAAGAGGTGGTAAGAAGTAGCATGTTATCAGGAGGGGGGTCTTCAGGAGCTTAATTACATTTATAATATTTAATTATTAAGGTTTATTTTGGTTACATATTATATTATTATTATGTAAATTATAAATCATTATATATATAAAACAAAATTTCCTATCTTAACCATTTTTAGATGCACAGTTCAGAGGAATTATAATCACAATATAATGCTCCTTTCACCCTGATCTGTTACCAAAACTCTTTCGTGACCCCAAAGAGAGACTTTGTACCTATTAAGCACTATTTCCCTATCCCCGCCTTTCTTCTGTCCCTGGTAACCTAAATCTACTTTATCTCCATTAATTTGAGTATTTTAGATGTTTGACATACGTGGTATCATACAATATTTGTCTTTTTGTGTCTGACTTATTTCACTCAACATAATATTTTAAAGCTTCATTCATGTCCATCATGCCTTTTAATGGCTGAGTAAGATTCCATTGAAATGATATACGGCATTTTGTTTGTCTATTCATCTGTCAATGGACACTTGGGTTATTTCCACCTTTTGGCTGTTTTGAATAATGCTGTTTGTACCTGTAATGCTTTATAATTTAGAAACATCAGTCATTTGACAAAATATTGAGATTTGTTAAATCTCATGAGTCTGTTCAAACTTTTTTCTCTGTAATCTTTTTGAATATTTAAAATGTTAAAAATTGAGAAATGTAAATGTTTAGCCAAGAGATAGAAAATATTGTACCTTTATTATCTAAATGTGTTTGCTATACATTTTCCATTTTCCTCTTCTTTCTTTGTGAGAACGTTCAAAGATCTCATTCATTTTATTTTATATTTCTGTTATATTTAAGGTTATGAGGGACTTGAATTTTGGGTGATATGCAAGGATATGAAATATCTACTTCCAATTTTACAACAAATTTGAGGATATACAGGAGATAGTTTTAAGTACTATAATTTTTCTCCTAATCATTTTGACAGATTATCCAGTATTCAAAATGGTCTCCTAGATTTAAGTAAAAAACTCCTAATGCTCTTTATTATATTGAATCTATGACATTTTGAATTAGCCACTAGGGAGTCAATTAGAAGAAAAGAGAACAAGTGGGAAATCTACATACAGAAGCAATAATTTATTGGAAAACTGAAATGCTAATACAGCCATCAATGATGTCTGACTCAGAGAGATTCTTTTGGGGGGAATAACTTTGCAGAGGATCTTTTTAGGACATAATGGTTTACCTTTTATCATAAGGATTAGACATGAAGTGCATATATGGGAAAAAGATAGTGTCTTAGGAAAATAAGATTATAGCATATAATAGATGTTAAGGCCATGTGCACCTTAAATAAAAGTGCATGGTTTTTAATCAAAAGGCTATATACACTTTTGTAGCATTTCCCTAAGAAAATAATATAACTTGTGAAATTTAAAGGATAAAAAATATGGAAAATGAGAGATATGAGCTTGTACAATAAATATGTCCACAATGAACTTTAGGTTCTCAATTTGATGAAACAATTTAAAGGGTGGGTAGAATATTACAAATTAATTTAAAGGTCTTTGATTATTATCTTATGAGTATGAATTATGAAATTCTCTTGGTTGCCTCCCAGTGACCCATAATTTGATTTAGGTAAGTAAATTTATTACAAGTACTGGATTCTTCATCTAACTCATTCTCTTCACTTTCAGATCACAAACAGATAGAGAAGGTGTTTCCCCTAAAATTTAGACCATCAAACGCTATGGCAAGAAATTGGAAAATCTGCAATACAATTATTAAATTAAATTAATTAAATTAAATTAAACTAATTAAAAAATTAGTGATGGGTTTTAGACTAGAGGATTGAATGTAGCAGTTTAGTATGGATAACTGGAAATTTGGATTCCTGGTTCTTTGGAGATTTTTCCATGGTTTTCTTTCTCAAGTTTGCTTAATTGTCTCTGGAAGGAGCATGTAATACAAGCATAAGAATTAACTTGTGAGAATTTATGAACGCAAGTACAAGTTAAATATCTTGCCCAGTCTGACTAGGGTATGCTACTCAACCCCTTTAGAAGAGGGGATAATTTCCTCTCTTCTAAATGCTATATTGCTTTTTTACCCCCATCATATTATATTATTCATTCATTCACATTCATTTATTCTTTCATTTTTTAAAATTAAAAATAAAAAATTAAGTTTCTCTACTCTCCCAGTGCTGGGCTAGTCATTTGGGATGAGGGAACTAATTAATTCATTAGTTCATCTTATCTATAATATAATTAATTCATTAGTTCATCTTTTCTATGGGTGTAAATTGTGTCTACATGTTCTGGGCACTAGAGATAAAAACATTCCATAAGAACGATGTGCCCTATGCCCTCATGACTCGTGTCCTATAGAGGGTACTGATTAAACACTTCTGTCCCTTTAGAAGTTTATATTCTAGTGGCTTCTCACTTTGAGGTAAAAAGAGCATTGACTGCATAATCAGTATTTTCTCGAAGTTGTGGAAAGAGGATATAAAGAAATCATTGAAAAGTTCTGTTGTTCATTTCTCAGGAGCAAACTATTTCTAATTTCTCAAGCTTTCTTGGATGTCAACTTTTCATATTCATTTGTCCCATGAGAGACTCCTGGCCAGCTCCAGGAGAAATAAAGGAGTCCTGTATGCATTCATGTGGATATGAGAATTAACATACTGCATCTCTGCATTACGTTTATCTGTTCTCTCAAACCTGACAAATTTCTCCTTTTGTTCCCAAAGCACTTTCAGTTGTAAGCATTTCCTTCTTGCAAAACTTGTGATCTTTTTGAAAACCAACAGAAATTATGTGAAAAGAATCCTGGCTTGGCAGTTGGGAAACCTAGGAAGCAATTCCTTTTAATCTGGGTGTAACTCAAGGGCTATTCTATGGCAAGAAAGTGTATCTGATTTGGCTTATTAACCATATGAGAAGTTTATTGCAGGAGTTGAACAGAAACAGAATAAAAAGAATAAATGAAGAATATTTTGAAACTATCAGGAACAAAACTAAAAATTATTGACTTAGAAAAACCATCTCGTGTGCTCATGATTTTGAGGGTCAGCAGTTTTGGCTGGGCTCAAAATATTTCAATTCCCTGCTAGTTATATAATAATTATATACCAAAATAATACCAATCTTCTATAACTTATTCACTTATTCATTTTTTTATTTTTATAACATATTTTCTCTGGTGTCACTCAGGTGACTGATGGGTTGGCTGGGTCAAACATGACCTCAATTACATGTCTGGTTTTGGTGTTGGCAATCAGCTAGGCCTTTCTCTCCAAGTGGCTTCTCATCCTCAGGGAAAATATTTTGGATTTCTTCATGTGGAAGGAGCATGCCAGAAGGGTGATCATGGAAGATACAACGTTCCTTCGTGCAACTTGTAAGATATACATCATAGTTTCAGCCCCACATTCTGTTGATCAAGGCCAGTCCAGAATTGAAGGGTGGGTAAGCAGTTACCTCTCCCTGGGAGGAGTTGCAAATTCTCAATGTCAGTTTTAATCTACCACACTTCAACAGCCATGATCAATATAAGCAGTTAGATATAGATTGCATTTCATTTAAATTTAATCATAAAATAGTAATTAGCTAAGGGGATTCTATTTTTAAAATAAATGTCTAAAGTCAAAACTGTAAATGAGGGTTAAAAAAACTATTGGAACACAATTTAGAATTTGCATATTTTATGATTCTATATAAAAGGCAACATTGAAGGTAAGAGCAGCATGTTTTCTTTTGTGTTTCATACTAGCCTTGTGATGGGACAATGAACAAAGAGATTGAGGATTTAGGACCAGTTCAAAAAGGTTTTCAGACTGACCTGGATTTGGGAACAAACCCAATATGTATAATGAAAGACTGGAAGAGGCAGAAAATGCAATGTTTGAAAATAAAAATGGCAGTGGACTTTAGGAAGGAAAAATTAAATATCATTGTGTAACTGACACAACAGAATTATGCTGGTAATTTCCCACTGCTGAGTGTATAAATTATGCAGAGAATATTGGATGGGTAACTTCTTTATACTGAAACTGCTTATTTGCTTCCAGGTCCTGGCAAAGGAGAGCTCAGCGCCAAGAGACAGGAGAAAGCACACGATAAAGAAACCAGGGAAGTAAAAAATTGTACTGCACAGGATAGTGCAAAACTGCCGATCTGCACACGCAACCCGAAAACTAGACTTAGAGAAGTTATGCACTTCATTTCACTTGGGAATTGGGCTACCACATTGACAGGTATAATAAGAAGCTTCTTAAATAATTAACAACTTCGGCTAATTGCTTGGTGCATAACGAAGTTAATAGCTCTAAGTTGCTGTTTTCTTTGCAAGCACCAAAAAAGCTTATTTATATCCTCTATTTTCTTTCTTTAAAACAATTGTCAGTAATGCATCAGAAAAACACTAATCTATAGACATTGACAAATAAATGTCTTCAAGACTTATGTGACCCTTGACAGTAGCTATGGCATATATTTTTCATGTTTTAAAGTGATATATGCATAATCTTTGGAATGAGAAACACAACATAATAATTCGCAAGAAAACTGACAGATGGGGAATGCAAAATGTCCAAGAAAGCTGCTTGTTTGAGTTTACTGCTGTATTTTCTTTTTACAAAAACATGATTTTGTTCCTGTTCAGTTTGCTCTTCCTTAGGGGAAGCAAATTTGAGTGTTAAATATTGAGATTGTTATATGGCAAACGTTTCACAGAAGAGACTGATATTTGTTGAAAGTATTCATTCATTTAAAAATATTTATTAAGCTGCTATTTATAAAGCAATATTCTAAATCAGCATTACTGAACAGAAATATGAGAGGTATAAAGGAGGTACATATGGAAAAAGAAACAATATTATTTTTAATAATTTGTTTTATTTACCCAAAAATATACCTAAATGTTATCATTGCAACACAGAATTTTATAAATATTTTACATCCCTTCTTTATAACAAATCTTGGAAATCCAATGTAGATTTTACAGTTAACGATACATCTCTATTCAATCTAGTCACATTTCAAATCCTTAATAGCCATTATGTTACTAGCAGCCACCACAGTGGACAGTGTAGATCCCTAGAAATAATTGACAATAATCCTGACTTTGCCAATAATTAGCTGCATGGTCTTGGTCAAGGCACTTAATCTACTCAATCTGTGCTTTAGAGTCCTCATATTTAAAACTGGAAAAAGTAATAATGTATTAGTTTTCTATAGCTGCTATAAGAAATTACAGCAAACACAGTGGCCTAAGATGACCTAGATTTATTCTCTTATAGTTTGGTAGGTCAGAAGTCTTATGTAGGACTTGTGGGCTAAGAGCTAAGTGTTTGCAGGGCTGTGTTCCTCTCTGGAAGTTCTACAGGAGAACCCTTGTCTTATATATTTTCCATCTTCTGAAGCTGTCCTCATTCCTTGGCTGATGGCTTCTTTCTGCCTTCAAAGCCAGCAATGGCAGGTTGAATCCAACTCAGATCGATCCTCTCCTGTCTTCTTCTCTGCCTCTACCACTTCTAAGGACCCTTATGACTACACTGAATCCACCCAAATAATTCAGAATAATCTCTTTATTTTAAGATCAACTAATCAGCAACCGTAGTTCCATCTGCAAACTTAGCTTCCTTTTGCCATGCAATGTAACATATTCTCAGGTTCCCAGGATTAGAACATGGACATCTATGGGGGAGAGCATTATTCTGCCTACCACAAATAGTACTTTATAGTTTTCTGAGGATTAAAGGAAGCACTATGCAAATCACTTTGAAGAGTTCCTGGCAAATAATATTATTATTACTGGTAGTAGTATTATGATGAGTAGAGGGAATGAATAATGGAGGGAGGAGAATGAGTTATCCAAATTGGGAACTTGGGATGCATTTAGTATGAGTGTCTAAGGAAAGAAATAATGATCTCTTTTCTGTGAACACCAGATACAGAGTATTTTGTTCACTAGAAGTCATTATATTACAAAAGAGACATTTATAACTAGGCATGAACCTAGAAAAAAATGACAAGGACAATGAGTCAGTTTGAAGTCACATCATGTGGGATGCATAAAGAGTCAGAGTTAAGCTTATGGACATAGCTAGCTTCCTGAGCATGTGACCTGTGCAGTTGGACAGAAGGACTCAGAAGGGTCCTGCACTTCGTTTAATGCTCCACTGTAGCCATCCTGAAATTCTACATATTTTTATCTTTGACCTACTGTTTTTTGAAGGTTTTTTTAAAAAAATTTTTTAATTTAAAAATTTTTTAGCATGGGAAGTCTTCGAGCTCAGCATGGCAGTGAGAATTCTGGCACTGAGCCACCACTGCACTGTCCTGAGCCACTGTTGCACTGCCCTGTTGAAGTTTTATGGGTCAATGGAGCAGGGATCTGATGAGAGGAGATACAATGTATGTGCCACAATTCCTTTCCACTTCTTTCCCATATAGCAAACACAATGCCCCAAGAGCACAGATACATGATGGACCCAAAATGTGTGGGAGTTCAGCAAGACTCAAAATTAGTTTATGATTAAAAGTAAAGCATGTTACTTTGGTCTGCAACTAAGTGTGGGTGCTTGCAGCCAAGAGAGGTCACACTTTCCATTCAAACCATAACTTGCTTCAAACACTGAAAGTGGCAGTGACTCTAAGAAACAGAAATGACCCAGGGACCCTATCGTATTTTTTCTTACTCATATTACTCCCCAGTGGTAGCCAACAACTTAGGCTGAAAAAGCTGACAGAAGGAAAGGAAAAGATAGGATCATCTAGAGTTTCTTTCTCTTTCAGTACATTCTTCCTCATCGGTAAATAGGAGGTAGAGAGTGTTGGTAGAATATGCAGATTATCAAGAAGTTAAATAAAAATAGTTGAATTGGTTTTGTGTGGCATTGCAACTGTTCTGGGAAGAATGAAATACATATACATGCAAAAGCTATGAAATAAGAATTGAGAATTCTGGTGACTTCACATATGAGTCAAGGGCTCTTGTTGCATTTTAAACTGACATTGTGCAATACAAGATGAATGGTAAAATTCATGCTAATAATTGGAAGTTATTTCCTAATTTTAGGATGACATTAAATAGCATGTTAAAAGCACCATGCCAAATCAAGAGAGAAATGACACAAGGAAAATGCTTTATATTTTTGTATCATTAGCATTTTTTTCTTACTTATGCCATGCATTTTCATTTTACGTTGGGCCCTGCAAATTTTGTAGCTGGCCCTGAATGAGGGCTCCAGAGTTAGATCACCTTTGAGAATTCCAGGTCCTTCTACTGCTAGTTACATAACCTTTTGGATTAATTATTTAAACTCTCTGAACCATAGCTTTCTTTATATAGGAAATGGAGAATTGATAGACTTTTAAACACAAGAATTTGGTTAGTCCGTTTATTATACTCAGAATGGTATCTGTCAAATGACCAGGATGTAAGCTATAAAATAATAGGGTCTGATGTCTTCTTTGTAAAAGACTATGTCCTGAGCACTTAAAACCATGTCTGACACATATTAGGAAGCTAATAAATAATTTTGTAAGCATGAATGCACCTAGCGAACTAGAGCATCGGTTCCCAAAAGCTGGTCAGGCTAGCGGTACAATTTCTATTAAGTTATGGATTTCTGGGCCCAGTCTCCCTACGCTCTTGATTCACTATTTTTAGAATTGGGTCCAGAAATATAATTTTTATAAAGCTTTCTGGGTAATTTTAATAGAGCCTGGGTTTGGAAGCCATTGCACTTTTAATTCACTTTAACATTTCCATGCTTTTCACTATCCTATTCCCTATGCCTGTTTTTCTCATTTACTTTCTCCTTATGGTGAAATTAAAAATAAGCTCTGTGCCAAGCTCCTCTTATTTGTGATCTATGACAATGAAATGCATGACTCACATGTCATATTTTGTTATAGATACTTGGTGTGAACATTATTAGAAGGCTGGGTACATAATGTGTACATATTTCATAGCTAAAGGGTCTAACGCATGAGTATCTTAAACGGTTATTGAATAAATGATTCATTGTTGGATTCGCTGCCTCAGAAAAGGTATGAGGGAATGAAATTAACGGCAAGATTCAGCAACTGAAATGAAGTCATGTAATCCTTCTTCATTTAAAAGGAAAACTTAGGCTGCTTCTATAATACATTGGCATGTATACCTGTGGACCGGTTAGGTGTAGATATATGTAACAAACTTAGGTAGCTAGAATGATGTGTTGGGAGCAGTTGACTGTTATATCTACCTCCTTTCAGAGGGAACTTGTCCTAACTACTGGCCATGCCTATCAATGAGAAAATAAATGAGGGGTAGGAAAATTGAGTGTGATTAGTTGTGCCCAAATTTTGAAGCCTGAAATATCCATATCAGAAAAAGAAGAGTGGGAAGATTTAAACTCTGAAGAACATTTCATCATGAGAAATTATAATTTCTCTATTTTCTCATTCAATAATCAGTTAAAACATACATATTTCTCTCCCATGCTGTGTGAACCATATTCTATAACAATACAGTTATTTAGTTTTTAACATTATTCTCATCATAGAAATAGTGAGGAACTACCTCTACAAAATTATTGGAGGGATAAAACTCCAATTTTATACAACATGTTTGGCATCTGCGTAGTCGGCCACCAAACATTCTATCAACAGAATCATATATTGGGATTAAGTTTCAGGACATCTATCAAAACTCAAATATTTCACTTGAGGTATCATTAACACTTTGGTGAGACTTCATTAAGTTAGCAGACTCCATTAAATTCCTTCAAAAGTCTTCCATCTGCCATTATAGATTAGGGGAGTTTCTGAAAGCACTGGCTGCCAGTGAAGCCCTTTTTAAGCAGAGTAAAGGGTTCAGAAAAGGGAAGGTAATTCAGATGAACCATGTCTCCCTTACAGCTATGTTTAGGCTGGACGTGCTGTAGATTTACTAACATAAAGTTGACTGACAGCACATTTCTACTGGGCCTACTCTGGACAGATTTAATTACACAGACCACTGTTACACATACTTGCATCTGAGGCCAGCTATTGTATTTGAGATACTTCCACAGTAAAAAGGGCATAGCTCCCAGTTTTGCTTCCCTTGTGTTCACAGACTTGTATTGATGGAGGGGATGGTTGGAGGAAGAGCTTTACTTTCTACTGAATGTCACTATTACTTAAACAGATCAGTAAAAGAGATGCACAATAGCAGAGACATAGTTTCCCAGTGAATGAGCCATGTAATATGCAGCAAGGTCCTTGGAGACTTATGAAAATTAACCAAAGAAAGAAAGATTTCCTAGACCTACCTAATACAATACCAGGTAGACTTCATGTAGCCAAAAGGGAGAGCTGTTACAGTCAAAGTAGTGGAAAAAACATGAGTCTTCCAATCCGATGTACAGCTTCTAGGACCAAGTGAGATTGTGCTGAGCACCTAAAAGGAAAAAGGAACACGCCTAGTGAATTCAGGGAGCAGAGCCTGCACTTACCCCACTGCCCAGCTGTAGGAAATAAATCAATGTGATGTTTCTAAGAAAGGAGTGGGCCAAGAATCAGGTCACAGAGTTGTTCATCCTATTCTGCCATGCTGACCTTGGGGAAAATGCTATAAACTTTTAGCATTTACTATTTTCCCACCTGAAAATTCACAATGAAGGTATTGCCATGCTTAATTTATGGGGTCAATTAAAAACCGAATGAAATTTCATATGTAAAAAAGCTAGAAAAAGAAATCAATCAAGCATTATACAAAAGCAAGGTTAGCTGATATTAAAGAATATGCTTATGGTTTCATAGGTTAATTATGTTGATCTCTGATTTTAAAGAAGGAGAGGTTCTTGGTCAGCAATATGCTAACAACTTTCTCACTGACTGTCTAAAATGACAACACAGTAAAATTTTTGGCTTACATCCTTTCGATTCAGTAAAGTGCGGAAGGAGTTATACAGTGACATGGACTAAACAATGGGTCCCCCTGGCTTAAAACTGTAAGGCATGTTGATTTGTGTCATATGGTATTTGTGCTAAGGCATATGGCTATATGCATTCTAACTCCCAACAGAAATTGTACTTTTGGTATGCATAATTTGTTATGAATTTAATAAGCACCACATCTGACTTTGAGTAAAAATTATATTTGAATCAACCATCAAGCACTTGGTACAAAGGGAGAAATTGTCACCAATATGGATTGAAAGAGCCAGGTTAGATCTCAGACACTGGCAATAAACGACAAATCCATTAGAGGTTGGAGGGCTTGTGGCTCTGTAATGACTAAATTCTGAGTTTTACTTTTACATGAATATATGGGGTGACAATTGTTAGTCTGAAACCTGGTTGCTTAGAGACAGCTGACTGATTAGAAGAGAGTTCCTATCTGCGTCTATAATTATTGTGATTTCTATTACCATGGTGGTTCTCAGTGAGATCCTGAAAATGGCAATACGGTGCAGCATTTCACAAACTCTGGTCTATAAAAACCCAATATATATCCTAGTAAAAAAGATTTATAATATTCCTTCCTTGCCATTTCAGTGGGCTCATTTAAAGAATAATACAATTATTCGCTTTCAGCTCATATAGTTGCTTCCTTTTCAATCCCATTATAAAATAGAATCAGAGGTCATTTATTTACCAAAGGACAAGGGGAGGAAAACAAAACCCTTCTGAAAAAAGAATATCAGAGATTGATCTCACTTCAGCCTCAACCTCAAAATTGAGTAAATGGCAACTTAAAAACATCCCAATATGAGAAAGGCTGAAACATTTTATTTTGCCTGTGATCATAATAGTGTGTATTAAATAGCACGAAAATAGATTGCATTGTTATTTATATATGCTGAAGCTTAGGACAGATTCACCAAAATTGACAATCTGAGGATACACTCTGTGTTCATGTGAAGCAGGCATTTAATCATATCTGTTTTGTCCCTCAAACAAATGAAATCAGAGTAAACAAAAGGCAGTATGATGTCTCATTTATTTTACTCACACCTGTGCCAAAATGCTGGAGAGTATCTAATATGCCATTGTAAAGTTGCATGTTATATATGTGATGAAATTGCAGAAAAATAAACATATCACTAAGTATTTTGAAGGACTCATCAGAAAGTCTATATAATAAATTGAGGTGTTTTGACTACCAACAAAAAATATTGAAACTGATTTGAATTACACTAGAGATGGAAGTAGATTTGTGGTGAACCATCCATTTTCTGGCTGATTTTCTTCCTTTAGCTCTGAAGTGCTCCCTCCAAGTAACAAGGTTAACATTTAGCAGGAAAGAGCTTGAAGTATCTCATCTCTCTCACAGCTGACATATTTCTCTCCTTGACTTTTTTTTTTATTTGCATGGGCAGGCACCAGGAACTGAACACATCTCCTGGACTTTTTAACATATTTTTATTGTGAAATATTACATATATGAAAAAGAGTGATAAATTCCAAAGCATAATTTAACAAGGAGTTATAGAACAAATTTCAAAGTATGGTATGGATTACCATACCACAATTTCAGATATTTCCTTCTAGCTGCTCTTATACATTGGAGACTAAAAAGAAATATCAATATAATGGTTCAGTAGTCACACTCATTTGTTAAATTCTATTTTCTTTGTTACAATTTCTCCTTCTCATTTGACCCTTCTCCAAGTCTTTAGGGATATTTGGGCAATGACCATTCTAACATCTTCATGTTGAAAAGGGCTGTTGACGTTATGGGATGGGGGAATGTAACTGGTTGATGCTCTTGAAGAAACTGGTACCTCTGGGTTTCAGGACTTATCTGGCATAGGAACAATATGGAGGTTTTAGGTTTCTGAGAAATAAACTTAGTGCGTGAAACTTTTATACAGACTCAAAAAGTGCTCTATATATTCTTTAGGGTTTTCAAGAATACTGTTAGCTGGGAATTGGCATACCATGGCATTTTGCAATACCTAGCTGAAGACTGCATAATGGTAACCTCCGAATAGCCTCTCAACTTTATTTGAAATCTCCTAGCTATGTGGGTCAGTTTGAAAGTGTTATGTACCCCAGAAAAGCCATATCTTTAAACCTGATTAAATATTGTTGTATTGATTAAACTATCTCCATGGAGATGTAGTGCTCCCAGTTGTGGAAGTGACCTTTTGATGAGATTATGTCCATGAAGGTGTGGCATACCCAATTGTGGATGCGGTCTTTTGCTTAGATGAAGATGTGACTCTGCTCATTTAGCATGGGTCTTCATTAGTTTACTGGAGTCCTTTAAAAGAGGAAACATTATGAAGAAAGCACAGAGTATATGTAGATGCTTGGAGAACAGCTGCTTCAGAGCTGACAGAGCCAACATGAGACCTAGATGTTTGGAGATGCAGGGTGCAACAGATATTGCTATGTGCCTTCCCATGAGATGCTAAGCAAGCCATAATCGAGAGTTGAATCCCAGAGGAGTTAAGTGAAGTCCCATAGATACTAAGTGACAAACCCCACAGGAAACAGTGGCTGGAAGCAATGGACACCAGAAGCATGGGAATAGCAGATACCAGCTACATGCCTTCCCAGCTGACAGAGGTGTTCTGGATAGTATCAGTGCTTCCTTAGTGAAGGTAACCTCTTGTTGTTTACCTTCTTAGCACTAGAACTATAAACTTGTAACTTAATAGATCCTCTTTTTAATCTGTTCCATTTCTGGTATATTGCATTCTGGCAGATAAACTAATACACCACTGAAACCTGATTGTGTTACATTCCTTTCCACCTTTTGGTTAAGAAGGCATTGTTCATCCTATGATGCCAGGGCCAGGCTTATACCTGGGAGTCATGTCCTATGTTTCAGGGAGACTTACACCCTGGAAGTCATGTCCCTCGTAGGGGAGAAGGTATTGAGTTCATATGATGAGTTGGGCTGAGAGAGAGAGAGAGAGAGAGAGAGAAAGAGAGAGAGAGAGAGAGAGAGAGAGAGAGAGAGAGAGAGAGAGAGAGAGAGAGAGAGAGAGGCAACATCTGAGCAACAAAAGAGGTTCTCTGGAAGTGACGCTTAGGCATAATTATAGGAAGCCTTCACTGTTACAGAAATATGTTTCATAGAGACCAGCCCCAAGATCAAGGATTCAGTCTATCTAGTTGGGAGTTCATAATGTTTGAGAGAGTATCAGGAACTTCCCAGGTAGGGAAGTTTAATAGATTCATATTTTTTCTTCAGTCCTCAAGGGACTTTGCAACTACTTTTTTATTATCTGTCCAACCTACTCTGGAATGTATCAGGGTACTACATTAAGCTAAATGGAATAACAAAGTCTCATTTCCTATTCTAGGCTTCATGTGTTTAGGTTATTTAAATGAACTGGCTAGACAGGTTAAGTTAGATTATGTGTTACAGATAGTTAAAATTTTGGACAAAATAAACATTCCTTCTTTGGTCTCACACAGAAGGTGAAGATTTAGGAAACAGACGTTATCATCCTTTATCTCGTATTCTGATTTACCTTAGTCCCAACCAGATCAGCTTTGTTTGTACCTCTAACTGAAGTCTGATCTCTTTTTCAGCTTCTTTAATAGTTGCTGTATGGAGCAATTCTGACTTATAGAACTGCAGAACTCTAAATCTGAGTTGTACTTGTCACACAGGTACCCAAAGTTCCAAGGAAATACCAGATTGTACACCTTGAGCACAGCAACTAGAATTTAGAAATAATACTTAAAACTCAGGAATAAATATGACTGCTGTAAGAGCTTACAATCTAGACCATAATTTTCTTATAAGTCTATTTAAATGAGATCATACAATATTTATCCTTTGGTTTTTGGTGTATCTTGCTCAGTGTAATGTCCTTAGGGTTTATTCACCTCGTTGCATGCCTCGTGACTTCATTCCTTTCTGTACTTGCACAATATTCCATCATATGTGTACACCACTATTCTGCTCCTCAGTCAATATACCCTTCAGCCACCTCCATCCATTGGTTATTGTATACAATATCTCCATAAAAATCAGTGTGCATATGGTATTTGAGTCCCTGATTTTGGTTCTCTCCAGTCTATTCCTAGTAATGGGATTGCCTAATCATGTGATGACTTTATATCTAGCTTTTTGTGCATCTGCTACATTGCTCTCTGGAGGAACTGCACCATTTTGTTACCCTACTAACATTGAATAGGTATACATCTCCTATACATTAACTCTAGCACTTCAATCTTTCTGTCTATTATTTCTTTTGAATATGCAGATTTTGTTGACATGTATTCATATAGCATATATTCTATCCAAAATAAACAATATCTCACAGTATCCTCACTTAGTTGTACAATCATCATCACTCTGAAGTTTAGACAATTTTCCTTGCTCCAAAGAGAAAGAAAACAGATAGACACACCCACACCAAAGAGCAAATGCAACACTCCCCTTAACTCTCATGCCTCCCAATTATTTACCCCTAGTATTGTTGTGGTACTAGTGAAGTGTTTCAATTAAATATAAACCGCAGCATAAAATAAGTAGTTTTCCCCACATACCACTCTATTATTAACTTTTTGTACAAGTATCATACTTCTGAAGTGGTTCACATAAGCACTTATTTATAATTGTAGTGCTAATTGGTGAGATACATGGTTCTAAATGACCCCTTTCAATCATATTCACCTTCAATGTGGCACTATTACTTATAACCCCACTAATGAACAACTTTTACGACCTCTTTCCATTCCCATACATTTAAGTTCAACTTCATTAACAAAGTGTGTACACATTAGGTAACTGCTCTCCCTTCTCTAGCTTTTGTCTATTTCTATATTCTACATTTTAAAACTGAGTTTACATTTCCTAGGGGGTTCATATAAGTGAAATCTTACAATATCTATCCTTTTGCATCTGGCTTGTTTCACTCAGCATTATGTCCTCAAGGTTCATCTATGATATTATATGCTTGAGGACCTCTTTTCTTCTTACTGCTGCCTAATATTCCATCATATGTATATACCATATTTTGTTATTCTACTTGTCTGTTGATGGATGCTTGGATTGTTTCCATCTTTTGGCAATTGTGAATAATGCGGTTCTGAACATTGGTCTGCACATGTCTGTCTGTGACATTGCTTTCAGCTCTTCTGGGTATATACGGAGTAGTGGTACAGCTGCTGTGGAGGATGATTTGGTGGCAGGGTCATAAGGAAACCTGCTATTTAGTTTTCTTAAGAACCACCGAGCCATCCTTCACAGTGGGCATACTATTATACATTTCCAACACCATAAATGTCCAATTTCTTGACCTCCTCTTCAACATTTGCAGTTTCCTGTTTGTTTAATCATGGCCATTCCTGTAGGTGATATCTCATTATATTTTTGATTTGCATTTCCGTTAGAGCTAATGAAGATGAACATCTTTTCATGTGCTTTTCAGCCACTTGTATTTCCTCTTTGAAAAAATGTCTATATCTTTTGCCCATTTTATAATTTGTTATTTTTGTTGAGTTATATTTCTTAACATATACTAGACATCAAATCCTTATCAGATATATGGCTTCCAAATATTTTCTCCCATTGAGTTGGCTGTCCCTTAACCTTTTTGACAAAGACCTTTGAGGCACAGAAGCATTTTATTTTAAGGAGTTCCCATTTATCTAGTTTTTCTTTCATTGCTTGTGTTGTGCATGTAAGATCTAAGAAGCTACCTCCTATTGCAAGGTCTTGAAGATATTTCCCTACCTTTTCTTCTAGGAGTTCTATGGTGCTGGCTGTTAATTTAGGTCTTTGATCCACTTTGAATTAATTTTTGTATAGGGTTTGAGGTAGGGGTGATCTTTCTTTCATTTGGCTATGGACAGCAAGTCCTCCAAACCCCATTTATTGAAAAGACTATTCTGTCCTGGTTGAGTAGATTTAGGGGCCTTGTTGAAGATCAATTGACCATAGATCTGGGAGTTTATTTCCAAACTCTAAATTCAATTCCATTGATCAATATATCTTTTGGTCAGTAAATGCTCTTTGGAATACTGTGCTTTATAATAAGCTTTAAAATCAGAAAATGTAAGCCACCCATTTCATTCTTCTTTTTTAGGATGTTTTTGGCTATTTGAGGACACTTTCCTTTGCACATAAACTTGATAAGTAGTTTTTCCAAGTCATCAATTAGGTTGTTAGAATTTTGATTGGTATTGTGTTGAATCTGTAGACCAATTTGGGTAGAATTGACATCCTAGTGACACGTAACCTTCCAATCCATGTCGTTTCTCCTATTTAGAACTTCTTTGATTTCTTTCAGCAATGTTTTACAATTCTCTGTGTACAACGCTTTACATCACTTGTTAAATTTATTCCTAGATATTTGATGCTTTTAGTTGCCTTCATAAATGGACTTTTTTCTTAATTGCCTCCTCAGTTATCATTACTTGTATATAGAAGCATTACTGATTCTTGCACAGTGATCTTGTAGTCCAATCAGTTTACTGAATTTGTTTATTAGCTCAGGTAGCTATGTCATAGATGTCTCAGGATTTTCCATATATAGGATCATGTCATCTGCAAATAATAAAAGTTTTACTACTTATTTTCCAATTTGTATACCTTTTATTTCTTTTTCTGTCTGATTATTCTAGCTAGAACTTCTAACCCGATGTTGCATAATAGTGTTGACAATGAGCATCCTTGTCTTGTTCCTGATCTTAGGGGAAGGATTTTAGTCTCTTACCATTGAGTATGATGCTGGCTGTGGGTTTTTCATGTATGCTGTTTATCATGTTGAGGGAGTTTCCTTCAATACCTACCTTTTGAAGTGCTTTTATCAGAAAACGATGCCGAATTTTGTCAAGTGCTTTTTCACTGTCTATTGAGATGATCATATGATTTTTCCCTTTCACTGTGTTAATGTGTTGCATTATATTGATTGATTTTTTTGTACTGAACTACCCTTGCATGCCTGGAATTTACCCCACTTGGTCACAGTGTATAATTATTTTAATGTGCCATGGGTTAGATTTGCAAGTATTTTGTTGAGAAGTTTTGCATCTATATTCAATAGAAACATCTATTGCTTCCTTTAATTTTGTCAATGTTTGCCTCTGTACTTGGGAGCTCCTTGATTGGGTGCATAAACATTTATGATTGCTATTTCTTCTTGGTGAATTGTCCCTTTTATTAATATGTAGTGTCTTTCCTTATCTCTTAAGACATTTTTGCATTTAAAATCTATTTTGTCTGATATTAGTAGAGCTACTCTTATTTTTTTTTTGGTTACAGCTTGTGTGGAATGTCTTTTTCCATCCTTTCATTTCTGATCTATTTGTATCTTTGGGTCCAAGATGTGTGTTTTGTAAACAGTATATAGTAGGATCTTATTTTTAAATCCATTCTGTCAACCTATATCTTTTAATTGGGGAGTTTAGTCCATCAACATTCAAAGTTATTACTGTAAAGACAGTTCTTGAATCTACCATCTTATCCTTTGGGTTTTATTTGTCAGATATATATATATATATATTTCCCCATCTCTCTTTTTATCCTTTAAGTTACCCTTACAAATACTCTTCCATTCTGTGCCTTCCTCCAGATCTCTCTCTCTCTCTCTTTGTTTTCTCAGCTGACAGAACTCCCTCTACTATTTCTTGAAAGGTAGATCTCTTATTATCAAATTTTCTCTGCATTTGTTTGTCCATGAAAATTTTAATCTCTTCCTCACTTTTGAAAGACAACTTTTCTGGATAAAAAATTCTTGACTGACAATTTTTTCTCTTTCAGAATCTTAAGTATATCATACCAATGCCTTCTTGCCTTCATGGTGCTCATAGGGAGTACAAACTCATCTTTTGTGGCTTCCCTTGCATTTTAGTTTGTTAAAGCTGCCAGAATGCAACACATCAGAGATGGATCAGCAATTAACAAGGAGATTTATTTAGTTACAAATTTTTTAATTTGGGAAGGCAAATGGTGATGTCTGTTGGGCTTTTCTCTCAGTTTCTGGGTTCAAATGGCTTTCTCTGGGGTAGTTCCTTTCCGCATCCCCAAACGTCTGGGTTTGAGCTGGCTCTCAACTCTGAGCCATGTTGTGCTGCACTGTTGAGCTCCTTGTGACCACTCTCTTTTAAGACTCCAGCTAATTCAATTAAATGTCACTCATTACAGAAGGCCTGCCTTAGCTGATCACAGATGTAATCAACCATAGATGGAATCCATGTACTGATGATTTAAGCAACAGAACACCTGGGCACCATCACCTGGCCAAGTTGACACCTGAACCTAACTACAATACCCATATGTGGTGAATTGCTTTTCTATTTCTGTTTTCAGTACTTTCTGGTTCTCTTCAGCATTTGATAGTCTGATTAGTATCTCTCTTGCGGTGGGTCTATTTGAATTTATTCTATTTGGAGTTCACTGGGTTTCTCTGATTTGCATATTTATTTTTTAATAAGGGTTCGGAAGTTTTCCCCAATTATCTACTTAAATAATCTTCCTATTCCTTTTCTCTTTTTCTGGGACACCAGTGATTCTTAAGTTTGACTGCTTTGGATTTCCCTGATATCCAATTCAAAATTTTCTATCTTTTTCACATTTGTTCTTTTGCACACTTGAATTCAGTTGTCCTGTCACTTGTTTGCTTATTCATTCTTCTGCCTCTTCAAATTTGCTGTTGTGTGCTTCTAGTGCACTTTTAATTTGATCTATAGTATTTTTCATTTCTATAATTTGTGCTATTTTTCTTATTTATTCTTTCAAGTTCTTCTTTATGCTCTTCTAATGTCTTCTTGATTTCCATTATTTCTTTAGCCAACCCATTGAAGCTATTTAGGAGATTATATGAATATCTTTGATAAATTGATAGCATTATATATATATATATATCATTATATATATATATACATCATGATATATATTGTTCCAAATTCCTCTCCTTTGGTGCTTTAATTTGGTCATTTGGCTTGGTCATACCTTCTTGAATCTTCATATACTCAGTGAATTTTCGTTGATTTTTTCAGAATTTGATTATCTTGATTAGATTATTTTGAATAATTTTGAATAACCCTCACTCCTATAAGAGTTTGTATTTGCTTGGGCTTGCATAGAAGGTCTCCTGTTGCACTTGGCTTGTCAGTAATTCCCCATAAAACCAAGGCCAGGGCCTCATGTGGAAGGTGCAACTCCAACTGAAGATCTGTTAAAAGTTAGGGAGAAAGGCCAGAATGCACTTTCACTGTCTTCCCAGAAGATGGTCCTCTTGGGCCACCTCTTCCCTCAAGCCCACCTCTCCAAACTGTATTAGCCGCTGAGCAGGACTGATAGCTGGTGCAAATCCATGAAAGGCTGCAGGTCTCTGTGCATGTTGGGAGCTGCCAGCTCCTGAGCTGGGGGGTAGGCACTGTGCTCCTTGGTGGAGAATCTCCTCGTGGGCACAATGGGTCTGGTGGTCCTCGGGCTCCCACATGGAATGAGCTTGGGTTCTGGGACTGAGACTCTCATCTTGCCCTGATCACAGCCAGCCCAGGAGTGCCTGGCAGTGAGGCATGGCTTGTTTTCTCATCTCCAACTCTCTGCCTGTGCATGCCATGAGTGCTCCAGTGTCCGTGGAGAAAGGATAAAGGTAGCAGAATGCAGAGAATCTATTTTGCTGGCCAGTTCTCAGATTGGCTCTGTTCTTTGTCCCTTCCTCCTCCTGAGGGGAGGATCCCCCAGTCTTCACCAAAACCAGGCACCCACAGTGGCCTGCCTCAGGGGTGGATGGTAAGCATTGTGCACCAGCAGCAAGGCATCTGTGCATAGGTAAAACAAGTCTACTGGTTCCTGGGTTCCCCGTGCATGCTCTCAGCTGCAGAGCTGAGAGGGAAGATCTACCACACTGGCTATGTGGGTGGGAGTGTGGGCGTACACTGCTCCTTCAGCACCTGCTCCAGCCTGCACATCACAGCATACCCCAGGTCCAAGTAAATAATGCTCCTCCATAGTTCGGCTCACACCTTGGAGAAAGGACTGGACCCCTCAGTTTTGCTTCTTCTTCTTGTGATCAACTGCAAATAATAGCAAGACTGCCGCTTGGTTAAGTGAATTCTTGCTAGCTTGGGAAAAGAGCAATGGTAATTATGTCCAAGTTTTTATTTGGTGTCTTACTGTAGAATAATGAGAAGCTAAATGAATCATAAGGATCAACTGTATCAGATTCATAGTTATAAAGAATGACTGTGGTTAAAATATAATACAGGCGAGTCTAGAAAGAAGAGAGTCGATTAGAGCTATGATATCTTTGGGCATCTTTGTTTGGGAAGGGGTTATTGAACTCCACAGTGCCTTAAGAAGACCCTTTCTCCCCATCTTCTCAGGCACAATAAGAATAAATTAAAAAAATTAAAAACACACAGCTCTTGAAGATTTCTAAAAGCAATTTTAAAATATTTTTCCATATGATATGACAATACGTACTCAT
The DNA here is from genome assembly GCA_004026745.1 of Myrmecophaga tridactyla. Lineage (NCBI taxonomy): Eukaryota > Metazoa > Chordata > Mammalia > Pilosa > Myrmecophagidae > Myrmecophaga > Myrmecophaga tridactyla. The sequence continues at coordinate 8,261 of PVIY010010095.1, read as the reverse complement.
TACAGAAGAAATGGCTTCTCAAAATATGTGAAGAAAGAAATAAAAATCTTCTCATCTCAATTCAGTGAAGATAACAGTGTGCCATTTGATGTTTCTGCTTTAACACACTTGTTTTCTAACCAAGGTATGTTGATGAGATTGGAAGAAAAAGTTCTTAAGATAGCAATACAATCTGGGCCTGAAGTTTTCCTGTATAACACCAATTTTCATACTTTCTAAATAAAAATGTCAGTTTTTTCTTTTAATGGGCTCCTCAATCTAAGATTCACCTTTTCACATTGATTAGTGAACTGTGTTGATTATTTCATTATTAAACCATTAACATCAGATAATTGGAATTTAAAGTTCCAAGAAGGTGAACAATTTATTAATGATAAACTCCAGAAGTAGCTTTAAGTTGATACTGCTATTATATCAAAGTGACATAATGTATTACATATTGTTAGTCTGTATAATTTTCTCCTCTCTGGGGAGCTGTCAATTTGGATTCCTAATGACAATATTAATATGTATATGTACAACAATCAAAATTTATAATGTTATTAACATATGTAGTATCATCTGGGTTGGATCTGTCAATGTTGATAATCACTTTTATGCATGTCACACACTGTTCTTATTTTATCAATGTTTTCATTAATTTACACCTACAGTTATTATTAAACTTATGTAATGAACCTCTTTATTATGCAAAAAGAATCATAACACAGAATAAAAAACTGCTACTCTTAACATATCACTTTTGTCTTTTATCATGTCTGGTAAACACCAAATAAGTTGAATCCATCACTACTAATTAAAATTGTTCTGCATACCTGAACTGAAAATTATTATAAAATGGGATGCTTGTAAAATTACTTTAATTATCTATTATATGATTTATTTGTGTTATAGCTTATTAAGAGAGATCACACCAATAATAAAAATAGCAAAACTAAGGGGGATTTTGCTTAGGTAAGACAGGTTAGTTTTTTGGATATTTATCCTTTATTATAGACAAAAAGATGGCATCTAGGTAATTCAACATACATTGTTGTCAAATAATACCTTAGGCATCTTTCTCCACGAGGATGTCCTAGGTTACAGAGAATGGCCACCTGTGTTGCAGTTGGAAGCAACTCTGTACTGAGAAACCACACTGTGTGCTTAATTGTGAGATGTTTTTGGCAAGTTTCCTAACAAAAAATAACACTTCTAGCTGTAATTTCTCCATCAAAGTGCCGTTCCTCTAATAGAAAAGGCTCCAGGTTATTTTGCTAATTAAAATGTCAAAACCCTCACCTTAATCTCTCAACACTTAATAATTTAGTTTTTTCTTCATATTTTATTGGGAAAATATGGCCATTCATTATGTTTCCCATAACAAGATCAGAGAAGGAGAAGCTCTGATGGTAAGATCCAAGCTCAATATTCTTTCCATCTTCCTAAGTGCTGGGTACACTGCCGCTTGCTTACTTAAAGCAGAACATTTATTGATAATACTTGTGTTTACTCTGTTCTAAGCATTAGGCTAGTGTAGTAGTCAGGTTCTCTAGGGAAACAGAACCAACAGGAGAAATCTGTAAATATGAGTCTCTATAAAAGTGTCTCATTCAACTGTGGGGATCACAAGTACAAACTCTGCAGGGCAGGCCATGAGCTGGCAACTCCATTGAAGGTCTTTGATGAATTCCCCAGGAGAGGCTGGCTGGTAAAAGCAGAGCAAGCAATTGTTTCCTCTGACTCCTCTTTTTAAGCCTCTGGCTGATTCGGATGAAAGGTCACTGGTTGCAGAAGGCACACCCCTTTGCGGATCACAGATGTAAACAGTCATAGATGAAATCCATGTGCTGATGATTTAAGTCAACAGCAAAACAACAACTGGACGCCATCACCTGGTCAAGTTGCTATCTGAATGTAACCATCAAATGTCTACCTCTTGTCAGTTTGGGAGCTATACACATCACCTTAAACCATACTTAATCTCTAAATAGAAAACATAACAGACATATTTTTCACCTAACAATTGTCTGTCTTGTGTACAAAGCACTGAATCTTTCCAGAATAGAGTGCAAGTACTTGGGTAACAGTCACTCTTAAACTTGAACTTAACTATGATAATGTGAATGATACAACTTATTTCAAATGATACAGGGGATAAGAATAGGGAGGAAATAAAAATATTTGCTTTATGTACCAATATAAACATATAGATAACAAATTAAGGAAGAAATATTCATATGATTATATTCCATATTTCTATAACTGATCATGTGGTCATAATTTATATTCATCACTATCTTCTTCCAATATCCATTCCATGTTCCCTTTACCCTCAGCAAGCACCTCAGCTGGCCATGGTTCTTTGTCTGAAGGGTGACCTAAACCTTCATTCCTGAAGTTTCTGGGCCATTGCTAGTCCTGCCTGGATTGGGCTGTTGCAGTTTTCTTTTGATTTTAATCATGGGGCATGGTAGTCCCAAGAAATGCCCTAGAGGATCACCTGTATTCAAGGAAAATTCTTTATTTCCATTGTGTAGTTGCTGCAGTCCTATTTCCCCTTCATGGTTAGGAGCAACCACCTTAGGCAGTAAGGAGCAATCACACTAGTCAGTACAGTAATTCCCTTCTTTGCCTGTTGATTCAGAGGCATAAGAAGCCCAAAGTGGCCAGGACCAGGTGGCTGTCTTAACTTTCTGTTCGATGGAATCATTTTTGTGACTCCTGGTAGAATCACTCCTTCTGAACTAAGACATGTAGACCAGCTGAGCTCAAGGTTGCAAGGTCAGGAAGCAAAAATTTTTCCTACTGGATCACTAGGGGTAGTAGGGAGTGGTGCCACTCCTATTTCTATCCTGTGATTCCTGGACCCCTGAATCTTGGCTATAAGAGAAACAGCACCATATAGTGAACACTGATCCAGAGCATGCGCAGTCTCCAGGATAACATTACTCCAGCCCTGCAAGGTGCTGCCACCTAGTTGGCACTGTAATTAAGTCTTCAAAAGGCCATTCCATTATCCTATCAATCCAGCTGCTTCAAGATGATGGGGAAGATGGTAAGACCAGAGAATTCCGTTAGCCTGTGCCCATTCCTGCACTTTATTTGCTGGAAGTGGTTTCCTTTATCAGAAGCAATGCTGTGTCAAATACCATAATGGTGGATAAGACTTTCTGTAAGTCCACAGATGGTAGCATTGGCAGAAGCATTGTGTGCAGAGAAACCCAAACCCATATCCAGAATATTTGTCTATTCCAATTAGAATAAATCGCTACATTTTCCATGATGGAAGTGGTCCAATATAATCAGCCCACCCCAGAAAACAGCCTGATCATCTCAGGGAATGGTCCATATCAGGAGCTGAATGTGGGTCCCTGCTGCTGGCAGATTGGGCACTCAGCAGTAGCTGTGGGCTGGATGGCCTTGATGAGTGGAATTCCATGTTGCTGAACCCATGCATAACCTCCATCCCTACCATTGTGACTACTTTATTCATGAGCCCATTGGGGAATGACAGGAATGGCTAGGGAATGAGGCTGATTGGCATCCACAGAAGGGGTCATCTTATCCAGTTGATTATTTAAACTTTCCTCTGCTGAAGTCACCCTCTGGTGCACATGCACATGGGACACAAATATTTTCATGTTTTTTGCCCACTAAGAAAGGTCTATCCACATAACTCTTCCCCAAACCTCTTTGTTACCAGTCTTCCAATCATGCTCTTTTCAAGTCCCTGACCATCCAGCCAAACCATTAGCAAAAGCCCATGAGTCAGTATACAGATGCACCTCTGGCCAGTTCTCCTTCCAAGTAAAATGAACAACCAGGAGCACTGCTTGAAGTTCCACCCACTTGGAGGATTTCCCCTCACCACTGTCCTTTAAGGACATTGCAAAAAAGGGCTGCAGTGCTGCCGTTGTCCACTTTTGGGTAGTACCTGCATCTCGTGCAGAACCATCTGTAAACCAGGCCTGAGATTTCTCTTCTGCAATCATATGACTGTATAGAGCTCCCCAAGAGGCCATAGCTCACATGTGAGAAAGAGAAGACAATGTGACAGGAATGGGGTCCATGGGCATTTGGAACACTTCCTCGTGTAATGTGTGCCTTCAGGACATGCTCAGGCCCTATCTTGTATATACCATTTCCATTTTATGATGCAATGCTTTTCTGCATGCCCAACTTTATGGCATGGTAGGTTAGACAATATCCAACTCAGGTTAGGCAATTCAGATTTCACTGAGTAACAGGGTGGCTCATGGTTAAGCATTGGGTCTCTGTTAAGGCCAAGGAGCAGGCCAAAAGCTGTTTTTCAAAAGGCTGGTAGTTATCTGCAGAGGATGGCAAAACTTTACTCCAAAATCCTATGGGTCTGCATTGTGATTCTGCTTTAAGGGCCTGCCAAAGGCTCCAGACAACATTGTTATTTGCCACTGACATTTCCAGCACCATTGGGTCTGTTGAATCATATAGCCCAAATGGCAGAGCAGCTTGCACAGAGCCTGCTGTGGTTCTGTTCCCCACTCAGAACTAGCAGCTTTTCTGGTGACTCTGTAAATCGGCTGAGATAGCACAACCAAATGAGGAATACATTGTCTCCAAAATCCAAAGAGGCTAACTAGAAATTGTGCTTTTTTTTTTTTTTTTTGGTTGTAGAAGAGGCCAGATGCAATAGGTTATCTTTCACCTTAGAAGGGATATCTTGACATGCCCCACACCACTGGACACTTAGAAATTTCACTGAATGGAAGTCCCTTGTATTTTTGTTGGATTAATATCCCATCCTTTCACACGCAAATGTCTTACCAATAAGTCTAGAGTAGTTGCTACTTCTTGCTCACTAGGTCCAATTAATAAGATATCATCAATATAATGGACCAGTGTGATGGCTTGTAGGAGGGAGAAATGATCAAGGTCTCTGTGGACAAAATTATGACATAGAGTTGTAGAATTGGTGTACTCCTGAGGTAGGACAGTGAAAGTATACTGCTGGCCTTGTCAGCTGAATGCAAACAGTTTCTGGTGGTCCTTGCTAATGGCAATTGAGAAAAATGCATTTGCCAGATCAACAGCTGCATACCAGGTATCAAGCGATGTGTTGATTTGCTCAAGCGAATCAGCTGCAATGGAAGTCACCACCTGGTTAAGTTTATGCTAATTCACTGTCATCTTTCAAGAGCTATCTGTTTTTTGCACAGGCCAAATAGGAGAGTTGAATGGGGATGTGATGGGAATCACCATCAAGTCCTTTAGAGTGGCACTAATCTCTGCGATCCCTCCAGGAATTCTGTATTGCTTCTGATTTACTAAGTGAAATTATTTAGATGAAAAGGACTGCACATTATATTGGTTCCACTTATATGAAATGTCCCCAGTAAGCACATCCACTGAAAACAATATCAGTTAGTGATTGTTGGGAGGGACTGATGGTCTGGAAAATTCTGGGCTTCCAGAAAGTGAGACCCCAGGGAATAGTGCCCCATCTGTGAATTTAATAAAACATGAAACCAGTCAGCCATTACAAGAACAGTCAAAATTTGAGATAGAGTTACCCAGAAAGGATTTTTGGAAGGTATTATTATTTCATGACTTTGATCCCTGTATGCTTCATGCCAAGTCAATGAATTCTCTGTGAGACCTGATAAATGGAATGAGTGTCCTTCTGTACTAAAAATGACAGAAAAGAGACAATTTGAAGGGAGAATGGCCTTAGAGGCAGAACATGAAAGCTAAGATCTGAAGCCAAGAAGCCTCAGGCAATGAGCATGGATCCATCTGTTCATATGGAGGGAGGGAGTTTGCCACAGAGGCAGAGGGCAGGCCTTCCGCCTCAATATTCAGAAAGAGTTCTGTTGCCCAAGTCCTCAGAGAGGTGGAGCACATTCCACAGGGATTGGAGGGAGACTGGCTGCCACCTCATTTTTCTGCAGATGTACCCTGGAAATCTCAGAGAATCTGGGTTCCACCCAGAGGTTTGAGTCAGGTGGGACTGAAAAAAAGGTGGTCTCTTCAGTGTCCCCCAACATGGCAGCTCTCATCCCACTGTTTGGAGAAAAAAGGGCTCCTGCATAGGCCCTTGAAAAAAGTGAGACTGCTGCTTTCTAAAGCCTCAGTGATGAATGAATCTCAGACTTTGAAATCTAATGGAGTTTTTGGTGCAGGTTTTCAGAATTGTTTAGGTCCAGTGACCCCTGTTTTCATTCCAATTTCTCCCCATGGCAATGGGTTTCTTTATCGCATAGCTGTTCCTTCTTTGAATATTGGAAGCAGATAATTTGCTCTAAATTCACACCTCCATAGCCAGAGGAGAATTTTGCTTTAGGACAGACCATGATTGTAACTGACTTTGATGAGATTGTATACTATTTTTTATTTGGTATTACATTTGTATTGTTATTGAAATGATTTAAGGTTTTTGTGATATCATGATGAAAAGAATGTATTTTGTTTATGGAAAGATTTAGTGCATTGCATACAAGATAGATGAGCATTGTTAGGTGAGAAAATATGTCTGTTATTGTTTTCTGTTTAGAGAGGAAGTATTGTTTAAGGTGATGTGTATCATTGTCAAGTTGTCTAGGGGTGGACACTGTAGTATTTAGGTTCATGTGTCCACTTGGCCAGATGATGGTGCCCTGTTGTTCTGTGCTATGGACTTAAATCATCAGCATGTAGAATTCATCTACGGCTGATTACATCTGTGGTTGACTAAGGGGAGTGCCTTGTGCAATGAGTGACATTTAATTTAATTATCTGGAGGCTTAATAGTGAGAGGTCAGAAAAGAGCTCAACATTTCAGACCCAGATGGTGGGAGATGCAGAGAGGAAACACCCTAGGGAAAGCTGTTTGAGCTCAGAACCTGGAGAGAGGTCTAGAAGACATTGCCGTGTGCCTTCATGTTATAGAGAAACTCAGATGAAAGCCAGCTGCCTTTCCTGCAAGAAACAGTAAATTTGTAGCTAAATAAACCCCCTTTATAAAAATCTATCCATTATTGGTGTATTGCATTCCAGCAGCTTTAGCAAATTAAAACAGTTAAGCACTAGGGATGTAAACATGAAAATCTGCAGTAGCTGCTCTTAAGGAGTTTTCAGCCTATCATGAGAGACAAGCTGTCAAACAAAAACTTCCATGATCAAGAAAGGTTTTTAGTGAGGAGCTAAATGTTTGAATGGAGGCTAAAAGGAACAATAGTCATTCAGATCTGTAAGCGGTGGGTAAACATTGTGCCAGGTGCGGACAGAAGCATGTGTGAAGGTTCAGGAGTGAGGAAAGCACACTGAAACCTGAAAAACTTGGTATCACTAAAGAAACAACACATTTTAGATTTTCAGATGTGACTCTTTAAAGTAATTAATTTCCCCAGAGTCATGCTGTTATCTAATAGCAGAGTGGGAATAAATGCCAGAATTTCTGACACTCAGTTTGTTGCTGTATGAATCCCTAAGACAAAGGGTCTGCAAAAATGCAACAGTAATAAACTATGCATAGCAACACATTTATAGCATTATAAGGAAAAAAATATTGGGGTATTAAACTAGCTTTAATTTTAGTTTTTGAATGATAGACTTCTTTTGTACCCCAGACAAAAATGCTTTTTACAGTATAGGTGTTTTATTTTTTTGATGTGTGAATTAAAATGTAATGCTAATGAATACTACTAGGTCACAGGATTAAATATATAATTCATTCTGCCAGTTACAATACATCTGCAGAGAGCAATGAGATTAGCCTCATGTTTATTGAAAAAGATGTGTCTTTGAGACTCAGAATATAGATTACATATTAAATATCAGGAAAGCTCAATGGAGTGACAGTATCCTGAAAGCATATGTGCTATCACTGTTGAACTGATTTGGGACATTGCTGCTTTCATGTTGTTGTGAAAGCTACCTTCTCTGGAAGTTTTGCATGGATGACAAAAGAGGTCTTGTAAAAACTACACTTTAATTTCCAAATTGCTAGCTTTCAGATGGCCTCCAAAGTTCTGGATCTGATGTAAGCAGGAGTGCTCTTTTGGTTCCCATAGTTGGTTAAGACTGAAACAATTTCTGAGTAATTGTGATACTTGGAATTTGCTTATAATTAAAAATGTCCTTGTATTCTGAGATGTGTCATCACGATGAGAAAAATCTCTGTGCTTTTCATTATAGCTCACAAAAATAATTAATGCCTGATGAGGAAAAATACCTTAGTTTGGCAATATGTTCTGCAGAAGGATTGAAAATGACTTCAAAATGACTGCCTGAAAATGTATTGAAGAAAAATTATAGTTATAGAG